>JAANSO010000504.1:0-30310 GCA_036507315.1 Lepidocyrtus fimetarius
TAATATTTTTTATTATTTTGTAGAAAAATGTTGTTTCCGACAAAATCAGCACCTTTGGTGTTCTTTGTAAATGGAAATAAAGTGAGTTTCTGTTTAATTTCCTTGAAAATTTAGTTACATAACTATTTTTACTTAATTTTTCCTGCATTGTTTAGATTATTGACGAACATGTTAATCCAGAATGGACTTTACTTACATATCTAAGGAATAAGCGTAAGTGAAAGATATTTTATATGAAGAAGCCTTCCAATTTCGTTCATGTCTGCCATTTTCCTACTCCTTTACGCAATCCTTACCTCATACGATATCAAAAGAGTCAAATCCCTGAAAACTGCATTACTTTTTTAATTGCTAAAAAGATAATGGGAAATATTACTGTAGGAATTGATTAGATTACGTGTAAAGAATTACATGTTAAATATAGTATGTCTACCAGACAGTAGAATTAAGATCTTTAACCACTTTTAAAAGTACATATAATCCTGATTAAAGACGCTTATTATGGAAAATTGGTACAGTTCGGCTTACTGGAACAAAGCTGGGATGTGCAGAAGGAGGATGTGGCGCTTGTACAGTGATGGTACAGCGGTTCGACAGAGAAAAAAAGAAAATTGTGTAAGGCATAAATAACATGAGAAGATTTCCAAATGACAAATAGAATAATTTCGGAAATTCATGCAATAAATTTTTAACATACAGGAGTGCTGCAGTAAATGCTTGCTTAACTCCAGTGTGTGCCATGCATGGCATGGCCGTTATCACTGTAGAAGGACTTGGTAGCGTTGAAAAAGGTCTTCACCCTGTTCAGGAAAGAATTGCCAAGAGTCATGGCTCTCAATGCGGGTTTTGCACTCCCGGAATTGTCATGTCAATGTACACCTTGATAAGAAACAAGCCGGTCCCAACAATGGATGATATTGAAGTAGCTTTCCAGGGAAATTTGTGCAGGTGTACTGGATACCGCCCCATTCTAGAAGGATTTAAAACTTTGTCAGTTGAAGGTGGAGCTGGAGGATGTTGTGGACGCTGGAAGACAAAGTGGAGGATGCTGTGGAGGTGCAAAAGTTAACGGAGGGTGTTGCATGATGCAAAACGGGGTGCAAAATGGTTGTCCAAATGGAACAATGAATGGAAATGGGACGAGTGGGACCAACGGGTCGGAGCCCTCAAATTATGAAAACCCAGATATGTTGTATGATCCCTCCCTATTCAAACCTTACGACCCCGAGTCAGAGCCAATCTTCCCACCTGAGCTTCAGCTAACTGATGAATACGATACTCAAACATTGAGCTTTGCAGGAGATCGTTTAACTTGGTATCGACCAGCTAAACTAGAGCATCTTTTGGAACTCAAGGCAACTTATCCATATGCAAAAATGGTCGTTGGGAATACTGAGATTGGAGTTGAAGTAAAGTTTAAAAATTGCCATTATCCTGTCATCATTCAACCAAACAGAATTCCCGAAATGGTCGACATTAAAATTGAAAACAAAGGAGTTCGATTTGGAGCTGCTGTGACACTTTCTCAAATGGAAGAAGTTCTCAAAGAAGAAATTGCCAAGAAGCCAGCTCATAAAACGAGAGTATTCAAAGCTATTGTGGAGATGCTAAGATGGTTTGCAGGAAGACAGATTAGAAATGCTGCAGCAATTGCAGGAAATATTATTACTGGCAGTCCTATTTCTGATTTAAATCCAATTTTCATGGCTGCTCATTGCGAGCTTGTTCTTAAAAGCAAAGGTAATCAATTTCACAGCAAATCCATGTGATCAGTTAAATCATAATAAGTGCACAAATTAAAAAAATCTGGTATTAATTTTACAGCCGAAACACGAGTTGTGCAGATGGATGACTCGTTTTTTACTGGATACAGAAAGAATATTTTGAAAGCGGAAGAAATCCTCACTTCTATTTTGATTCCGTACACAAAAGAGGTAAAGAAACTTTTTCCAGAGTAAATTCAGGTTCAATCGTAATATTTTTACTAATTTTCTCTCTTTCTCTTCAGGATGAATACTTCTTTGCCTTCAAACAAGCCAAACGACGTGATGATGATATCGCCATCACTAATGCCGGAATGTACGTTCATTTCTCAGTTGGGACAAATGTGATTGCTCACATTAACCTAGCATTTGGTGGAATGGCTCCAACAACAGTAATGGCCCGCACCACTGCTCAATCCCTTATCGGCATGCAATGGAATGAAGGTGTGATTGATGCAGCTTCAAAAACTCTAATTGAAGACCTTCCGCTAGCGCCAGGTGCTCCCGGCGGTATGATTGAATACCGAAGGTCACTAACCCTCTCATTCTTTCTTAAATTTTTCCTTCTTGTTCAGAACGAACTGAGCAAGAAGCTCCCTTACGTAAAACCCTTAAAAACAACAGAAGAAAGCGCTATTAAATATTATCACCGTGACCCTCCAGAAAGTATCCAGCTTTCTCAAATAGTCCCTGCAGATCAGCCAGACTATGACTTGGTAGGGCGTCCTATTCCCCACGTTTCAGCTTTGAAGCAAGCAACTGGAGAAGCAATTTACATAGATGATATGCCCCGGTTTGAAAAACGAGCTTTATTTGGCTCTAGTGATGAGCACTAAGGGTCACGCAAAGATTTTAAATATTGACGCATCTGATGCTTTGGAAATGGAAGGAGTTGTTGATTTCATGAGTGCAAAGGACATTCCAAAAGAAAGGAACAAAGTCGGGTGCGTAATCCACGATGAGACTGTTTTATGCCATTGATGAAGTAACTTGTGTTGGACACCTTATCGGAGCTGTTATTGCAACAGATCAAGCAATTGCACAAAGAGCAGCAAAAGCAGTTAAGATTGAATACGAGGATATTCAACCCTGCATAGTTACGATTGAAGATGCTATTAAGCACAAGTCATATTACACGAATTTTATCCGAAACATTAAAAACGGAGACACGGAAAAGGGATTTAAAGAAGCGGATCATATTCTGGAAGGAGAGATGCATTTAGGAGGACAGGAACACTTCTATTTGGAAACTCATGCAGCCATCGCACTTCCAAAGCTGGAGGATGGAGAAATGGAGCTGTTCTGTTCCACGCAGAATCCCAGTGAAATCCAGCTTTTAGCCTCGGAAGTTTTGGGTGTTCCAGAGAATAGGATTGTGGTGAGGACAAAAGAGAATGGGAGGAGGATTTGGGGGGAAAGAAACTAGAGGAATGCTGGTAGCTTTACCTGTCGCACTTGCAGCACAAAAGTAATCCAAATTGAAGAAGATAATTTATTTGCTTGAATTTGTATTGCATTTTTCGAATTTTACATTAATTTAATATTTTTAGACTTAAACGACCAATCCGTTGTATGCTTGACCGTGACGAAGACATGGCCTGTACAGGAACTCGTCATCCTTTCCATTGCTTTTACAAAGTTGGTTTCAAATCCAACGGCAAAGTAACTGCTCTTAAGCTTGACATGTACAACAACGCTGGAAACAGCTTGGACTTGTCAGCCTCCGTCATGGAACGTGCCATTTTCAGTGCAGATAACGCTTACAACTTTCCCAACATTGACTTTACCGGAACTCCATGCAGAACAAATCTTCCTTCAAATACCGCTTTCCGTGGATTTGGCGGCCCACAAGGAATGATGTTCTGTGAAAATGTAATGGACCAAATCGCTTTAAAGCTTAAAATGGATCCTGTGAAGTTGAGAACAATGAACATGTACAAAGAAGGAGATTTGACGCATTATGGACAGCCACTTAATTACTGTACCATTAGCCGTTGCTGGAATGAAGTTTTGGATAACTCAAAATACAGAGAAAGACTTGCGGAAGTGGAGAAATTTAACGGTGAAAATAAATGGAAAAAGAGGGGAATTTCTGTGATTCCTGCAAAATTTGGAATTGCTTTCACCGCACTTTTCCTTAACCAGGCTGGGGCACTTGTTTTGGTCTATAGGGACGGTTCTGTTCTAATCTCCCACGGTGGTACTGAAATGGTAATATTATTTATTCCCAAAGAACTCGATGAGACAAGTATTTTCAAAAATATTTTAATTTATTCAATAATTACGTAGGGACAAGGTCTTAACACGAAAATGATTCAAGTGGCAAGTCGAGCTTTGAAAATCGGAATTGAAAAGATTCACATCGTAGAAACGTCTACTGATAAGGTCCCAAATACTTCGCCAACTGCAGCAAGTGCCGGTTCTGATTTAAATGGAATGGCCGTTCTGGTATAGTTCAAAATGAAACCTGCCATCCTTTATTAACTAGAGTTTATTCAATAGAGAATTATTGTTAACTTTAATTTCATGTAGAATGCCTGTAAAACAATAAGGGAAAGGCTTGAACCTTACATTAAAGCCAAGCCTAATGGAAAATGGGAGGATTGGGTGAATGCAGCTTATTTTGACCGTTGCAGTTTATCAGCAACAGGCTACTATAGAACTCCTGGAATTGGATTTGATTTTGCTACAAAAACAGGAAATCCATTCAACTATTTTTGCTTTGGAGCAGCTTGTGCGGAAGTTGAAATTGACTGTTTGACTGGAGACCATGAGGTAGAACTACTCGCAACAAATAATCTATATGAAGAATAATCCCATATAATGTAAATATTTCTTGATGGAATTAAGGTAAAACGCGTGGATATTGTAATGGACGTTGGAGAAAGTTTAAATCCTGCGATTGATATTGGCCAAATTGAAGGCGCATACATGCAAGGTTACGGGTTGTATACCTTAGAAGAACTCCGTTTCTCCCCACAAGGTTGGTTGTTAACTAAAGGACCAGGAATGTATAAACTACCCGGCTTCGCAGATATCCCTCAGAAATTTAACGTTGCAATTTTGCGTGGCGCTCCCAATCCCAAAGCTGTTTTCTCATCAAAGGTACATTTCTCATGATAATGCAAGTTCGTTCGTAATGATTGCATAACTCTTCAATACTTATTGTTATCTTAGGCTGTTGGTGAACCTCCATTGTTTTTGGCAGCGTCTGTTTTCTTCGCTTTGAAGTATGCCATAAATGAAGCCAAGGCTGAAAACGGATTGAAAAAAGAACCCTTCCGATTAGATGCTCCTGCAACCGCTGAAAGAATCCGAATGTCATGTGAAGACGAAATCAGTCAAAAGGTAAATATGCAACTATTTCATAATTTTTTGTATTAAATTCGATTATTAAACATTAAATGATTGTTTCAGTTCCCACCCGCGCCACCTGGAAGTTTCAAACCTTGGTCTGTATTTGCTTAAACAATGGAATACACAACTTAATATTGAGAACACATTCATTTATTAAAATTGTGTGCCAATAAATGTTTAATATGAATTTCTAAAAATCATTGAAGTTAGATTAATAATAGATAGATGTATTAAATACAGTCAATAATAAAAATAAAGTAAATTTTTCTCGTAAAGAATATTCTTTATTCGATCTTACTATTACGATGACAGGAAATAATTTATAATTAAAGTTTGAAATACTTAGGTTAAGCTCTTGGTCTGAATTTACCCCTCTCCTCTGTCCTTAAATATCAAAGAAACAAACTTTTCATTTATAATTTGCAGGTTAACTAGGATTTCCTTGCATACATTTACTCAACATAATAAAGCAATTTAATGCACACTCACAATTATACCAGTCTGCAACTACTCTTAAATTCACACATCATCATTAGTCAGTCAAAAATAAATTTACAAATAAAATCTAAAACATTCATATAACTCCATCACTGCCATTTAACTAGCAATCATTTTACCATATCAAACTCTCACTTGAAAAAGTAAGTGAATATAAATAAAACAAATAATTTACAAGGAAAGCTTATAATATTTTACTAACTGTACAGAGTTCATATAACAAACAAAATGATATATAATTTTGCATTTTTTGGTATAATCTAGCTGTCGAACGAAATTGGGCTGATTAACAAACAAATGAATATCAGCATACCTAGTATCATTCTATAATCCGATCTTGCGAATTAACTTTTATAATGTTGTTAATAAAAGAACTACGCCGGTTTAATTTTAAGTAACAACGAGGCGATGAATACATCAAATAAAATATTTAAAATACATAGTTAACTTGCATTTTATAGTAAATTAAATTGTTTATAGCTAATCCTCTGTACAACTAGATAAAGGAAGGCAGACGATTTAGAATTAAATTTTACAATTTACAAATTCCGAGTTGATAAATACTGTAGGGCGATTTTATGTACATATATTCAATATATAATTTCGTCTATTTTAAATACCTTACAAACTAATAGTCGATTGCATAATAAATTTATTCTTATAAAATACATTTTGCTACGAAAGGCCAAAGGTTTTCATACTGACTGCAAGCAAAAGGAAGACGTTGAACCACGTGATGAAATAGCACCTTGACAAATTTGCATGTGGCTCCGACGCGGAAGATGTTTGATTGCCTGTAAAATATATTTACAATAATTAATTACATTATAACAATAGACAGATAATTCGTAATAGTTAAATTTGCGGTCTTTTATTATTCCGAGTTCGTGCATAGAATGGTTTTGTTTCACATAATATATAACGCAACACCAATCAAAAACCCATGGCATAATACATTGCATAAAATGCGTGCGGATGTCGGCATCAGTTTCATTAAATCTTTCGTAATTACATAATTTACAAAATGTATTTTTGATGCTCACCTGCTTCTAATATCTCCACTGGTCCTGTGATATTTTAATTTTAAGCGGTAGTTGCATAAAACACCACATGGAAAATTTTAAAAGCATATATTATAGATCCCACATTTTTTTAGCCAGGTTAAAAATGCAATTGCATAATTTAAATTTTAAGCGGTAGTTGCATAAAACACCACATGGAAAATTTTAAAAGCATATATTATAGATCCCACATTTTTTTAGCCAGGTTAAAAATGCAATTGCATAATAAGTGATTTGTTAAAACAATAACAAGTGAATTAACAGCATGCATACTGCAAAAATCGTGCATGTGCTGCAGTGAAGTTTTATACAACAAAAATATTGAAATTTGAGATTTTAAATTAAATTATTTGCTTACCACCGTAGCTTATACTTTCTCTGTGGATGTAGCTCGTGTTTGGTATCTAAAATGTTTAAATTTACACTCATTTTATAAAATATTTCTTTAAAATGAGCTTAAACTCCACAAATTTTGCTTAAAAGATTGTACCTTGAGTTCGCAATCAATAATTGCTGGGAGCTCCAAGTCAGCGTCTTGAATCACGGCAGAAACGCGAACATCATAGGCACCATCGTTCCAGGTGGAGTCGTGCATCACATCCTCCAACTGGATTGCCTCCTCCAACCTAAACCCAATTACAAAAAATAGTGAAATTTCTATTTTTAACCTAGGCAAAAATCAAGAAGAGAGCAAAACTTACTTTTTCCCTTGGTATAATAACGTTAACTTTGGTTCTGGATATACTCCATTGGCTATAAACAGTTAAAGTTACACATTTATAAACTTGTTAAATTAAAGATGTTCTATTACAAACAATTTTTTGGTAAGCTTTACCCCAGCATGAAACATTGATAGACTCTGCGGTAGGCATTCTTGTTAAGTGGATGTCCATCTCCTTTTGTGGAGCTGTAAAGTCGACGAATATTCATTTAGATATTGCTTACAATTGCAGTACTAGATTCATCACTGTAATGAGGTCTTACCATACACAACCATTCTAGAAGTAGTTGTAGCCTCAGATTGGAAACTGGACACTCGGCAAGCCCTACAATGAAAATTATAATTACTTTATTAAAATCCCAATTAAACCTTAATTTCAACCTTCCTTAAACTGATTATTTCTAATAGGCATTCATACCATTCTCCAGTTAGGTCCGTAGTAGGCCGGATAATTTTAAGCGCTCTGTATTTTTCCCAAGAGTCATCAGAAGCTTTATACTTAAGGTCTACCCTGTCCCGAAGGAGCCCAAGCACTTGTGGTTTCTCCCCTTTAATCCATTGATAAACAGGGGCGTTCCCTTTATTAAAAAACCACTTGACGACCAGCCCCAGCTTATCGTCATTGTCCAAGGTGTAGTCGCAGTCAAGAATCACTGACTCTTCCGTCCCATTCGGAACACTTTGAGGTACTCTGAGCTCTTTTATATGGACTTTTCCAACAACATCTGAAAAAAAGATAAACCTCTTATATAATTTCCTGTAATAAAACAAAGAAGTTATTTACAACACTATGCGATCTCATCTTTCCCCAGTGAAAATATAAATCATAATTTTTGACAAGGATTTATTGGAATTTTTTTCCACATGTGACTTCCACTTCCTGAACCCATTCCTAAGCTCAACCATCATCGAAAATCACTGATGCGTGGAATTATGAAGCTCTTGAGATAAAATAAGTTTCTCAAGAATTTGTCTTGTTCTATGGAAGAGGAAGTGTGTGCCCAACTTTATCTCGCAGTGTGTGGTCGGACACATCTTTCCTATTTCAAGTAGCCTTTCCTTTCCTTCCGTTACGAATTCAGAAGACAAATAGGCAAAAACTCAAAACCATTTGTCTTCGCAGTTGAAATCTTTTAAAAGCTTCTACAATTAGACACGCTGGACATCTTTGTAGACTCTAATCACTTCAATACTTTACCAAACGCAATAAATAAACGTGGAAGACAAAACGCACGCATTTTCTAATGATATTAACCAAGCATATTTTCTTCTTTTTATGTTGACTATTGCTGCTGTCAACTTGATTTTTTTCTTTTTCAATGATGTAAAACGAAATGGCATCTTCTTATTCGGATTTACAGAACAAGCCAAGTATGACCACAAAATGACAGCCAAATGCCAAAGCACAAAACGCTACTGCGTGTAAAAAAGTTGCATCTTTTAAATTATGGACTTCATTGTAAATCTCAACTAGGATAAGAAAAACGAGAAAAATTCCACACCAGCCAATTTTCTCCTTCAAAAAGACATCTAATCATCATTTATCACAAACCAATTCATTTCTCTGGATGATATAATATTATGCAATGCGAAATAGACAGAAATGCAATCATAGCTTTTGTCCTTTCATGGAATTGATACAAAGCATCTTTGGAATCCTTTCTCTGCTGAATCAAAACCGAAACCTGTCACTTTTCATTTTTTGTCGGAGCAACATTTATTTAACACGAACAAAATGCAATTTCTTTTTATGCTTACGCTTACAATTTTGACTTTTTGGGATTTTGGTGCGTGCGTGCGTGACCTTCGTCTCCCTATCAAAGAATATGATCTCTTTTTTAGCTTACAAAAACAGACAATCTAAAAAGATCTTTTTTAAAAGAGATTGTGGAATTCTGGTGAATCTGGACAAAGTCGGCAAATCCTTTGAGTTCTCTCCGGATGGCAAAAATTCTTTACAAAGAATACAATTTGAAGGGAAATGGAATGGCGGGTTGCATAATAATGATATCATATCTGATGATTTGATCATATCACAAAAAGTATTTTGATTTGAATGATTTTTATTGCAATGTTATTAATCCTCCTGTGAAGCTCTTCCGAAAATCCACCCATGAATTAATGTGTATAAAATTGTTTCTTCATTTACGAGAAAAACATGACTTGGTTGCGACTTTTAAAGGTAAGACAAGGTGATAGCGTGCAAAAGCAACTGAGATGATGAGCTTCATCAATTTATGCAGATCTTATCTGTTGACATTTAAAGAAGAGTGCTGACATCATCAAATTTTAAAAGAAAATGAAGAATTGTCAAAAGATTGAAAATAACAAGTTATAAGGAATTTTAAGAGAAATGAGTTTGTAACAGAACAAAGATTTACTATTAAAGTTTTGCAAATAACGATGCATCTTCGATATTTATTTAATGCATTAACAATTTAAGGTTCTACCAATTGACATATCTGCATTTTGGTGTTTGTATGCTTTAACGTGATTAAATATCGGCATTATTACATGGCTTTTTTATGTAAGAAGTTTGAATAAAACCATGCAATTCCACTTTAATTCTCAATGTACATATTAGGATTTCCTATGGAATAATTGCTAATTTAAATAAATAATACAGGTGCTGGTTATGAGAGAGTCAGTTATGAGTATGTCCAGTCAGTCAAAATATTCAACGGTATTTGCTGGTTGAGTTAAATAACCTTACTTTTGATTAATATTTTCAGGTCCAATGAATTCCTCTAATTCCTTAACGAACATCAACTAACAAAAGCCAGCCAAGCCAATCGTAAGCACACGGATATAAGTTGTCCAGATGTAATTGCTCATTTTACGTACGCATCTGACTATAAAACCAAGCAGAATTACAATAGGAAAGATGCTCGAAACGGTTTTTGATCACGGTTTAAGTGGCTTGAGCTGTTTGGTGCTTACGTAGAGGAAAATATTAAAAACTCACTTATCTAAAAGCGTTATCCAGGTTGATTAATTCTAATCAGTAAAAGCTTTAGTTTAATAAATAACATTTTCTGATTTTATTTGTTTACAATGAGCAGTGCACTGTACACCTCTGATTGATAAATCACGTGTATCTTTAAAGTAAAGTTTTAAATCCGTTCTTATGCAATAAAGGATTTTTTATTTGAAGTACTTATCATCAGTTATTAGACTTATCTTAATTGAACTTTATCTCCGTATACTGTAACCCATCTGACAAAGTTTCATCAAAAGATAATTTAAGGATTTTAGTGAATTTTAACATCACATGTAAAAATACTGACAAACTGCATAAGAATTTACATCAAGAAATTTATTATAAAGCCACGCGAGTTGCAATGATTTTTATAAATTATGTAAACATTATCCTCGTATTTATTTTAGTTTTAAATAAGGACAATTTTATAGTTTCGCAAGTAATTACAAATGATAATCAGGAAGACCCAGCAGTTACTAATTACCGGACCTATTTAAGAATTGATTCCTCTCATCCAAATCCGGAAAATGGATACAGTACGCACACAAAAGAGTCTATTTCTTGTAAGACGTTGTATTACAAATACTAATCACTTTTGCGCGGTTTAGATAAATCAATCGAATGGCTCAGGGAACAAGCTGCAGAAATCGGTTTAGAATTTAATCTACTTGATTTGGGTGCTCCAAATTTGTTTGCTCTTTGGATGACCTGGCCAGGAAGTGACCTTTCTTTAAAGTCAGTCATGTTTGATTCTCACATGGACACTGTAGCAGTTGACCCAGTAGGTTTAACTATTCTTATTACGAAAACGTTTGTGGTAAAGTAAATTTTGAATATTTTAGTCAAGATGGATCCATCCACCATTCGACGCTTACAAAGACGAAAATGGAAACATTTTTGCAAGAGGAGCAAGTGATACAAAGTGTACAACTATTGGTACGCTGGAAGCTATCAGGAGATTGAAAAATAGCAATTTTCAACCACTGAGAACTATTCATGTGACAATCATGCCAGGTTTGTTAATTAAATTAACTGTAATCACTACACGAAAGAAAATACAAGATTTGTTTTGAATTACACAGACGAAGAAAATGGAGGACACCGCGGTGTCGCTCCATTCGTCAAAACAGAGACCTTCAAAAGATTAAACGTTGGCTTAACCATTGAAGAAGGAAATCCTGGGGCTGACAACTCCACGCTCACAATTGGCTACGGAGAGAAATCAGTTTGGCGTATTCAAAATTAATCTACGTTTAAAAATTAAGTTAAAGAAGCCTCGGAGAACAAAAATGCTAAAAATTGGCAACTATTATTTCAGAATTCAACTACACAGCAACAGGATTCAGTAATCATGCAGCTACCTTTCCCCAATTCACAGCCTCGAATAGGCTCCAAGTGGTTATTGATAAAATGCTAGAATTTCGGGCTAATCAATATGAAAAATTAAATCAAGCAAATACAACTTTAGAAGAAATAACCACCGTTAATTTAGCAAGATTAGGGGTAACGCTCGTAGGATGTGACATTACCAACACAATACCTATGCAAACAACAAAAAGTAATAAATATTTCTTTTTCAAGGGCGGCGATTCAAACAATGCTATCCCTGGTTTATTATGGGCTTCATTTGACATGCGGATTTGGCCACAACCCGACTTAAATTTTACGCATTTGGAAGAAATGCTAGAGAACATTAGATCAGAAGCAGAGCAGTTAAGCTCAGAAGATGAATCTGTGACTTTATCATACATTATGAAATCTGTAGACGTCTCGCGCACCGTTGCAAATAGTTCGAATCCCTGGTGGAATGCAATGCAACAAACTTGCGAGGATTTGTAATCATTTTTATTATCTTTCTAAATCTATGTAAGTAATAATTAAATAAATGAAATGACTTAAGTACTTTGTTACAGAGACCTTAATTGTGTATGGAATACGATAAGTGCTATCACAGACGGCCGGCATATACGCAGAGAAGGCATCGACGTGTTTAACTTTTCACCTTTTCCTAATTCCCCTTCTACAGCACATCAAGACAATGAATTTAATGAACGAGAACTACTTTTTAGAAGGAATTAATAGATACGAAGCGTTTATTCGGAAGTTGGCAATGTTTCCGGAAGAAGAGCTTCGCAAACAAAATCAGAGTTTGCTAATTGACTAACTAATCAAAAAAGAAATAAAAGTATCCCCTATAATAATAAATGAAAGTTGATCAATATGCATACAACCATCTTTTACTCAAGATCTATTATAAAAACATATATTCATTACCAATAAAAAGGTATTGGCAAATAGTCCTTTAGTCAATATAATATACTACTGCAATCGAAATACATACACCCTCTTCACTTAAATTCCTATGTTTAGCATAACTGACTAGGTCATCAGGGTCACTCGTAATGTAAAATATATTGTAAAAGAGATAATAAACTTAGAAATATATGAAATGCGGCGGCTTCATGCATAACAAACATCCTAATCATCTCAAGAAATGATAGTTTCATTATAGTTATTATATTGTTACTCTGCTCTACTACAATTACCGTTACCGGGAAATTCCAAACTAGTTTCTATTTTCAGACAATATTTCAGTCTATACAAAACAGCTTTTCTCTTCCTCTTAATCTACTACAAAGTACACAAACACATAAAATTCCCATAAACTGGATCAAGAAATATGCATGTCAATGTGTACGAAGTAGTATATTTTATGATTGAGATCAAGTATCCTGTGAATAGTACCGCATGCACATTTCACATTTGTTTAAATTCAATTGATCAGCATTAATTTTAATTTGTTCAATAACCTACAAGTAGTGAGTTGCATTGGCACGCGTTTAAAATTAGGCACGGAGAAATAGTATAAAATGAAAGTAACATCTTCGTATTGCAATTTATTTAAAAAGCAGGCGTGTTGGACTGTGTATAAAATATTAATTACTAAAATAAGACCAAAAAATGTATTTATCAATCGATAAGTGCTGCATCTGCATCATCGTATTAAGCATTTTGCGGTTGAGGACCATTTTAGCAGTGAAAGGTTTCACTAAAGACGATGGCTCGTTTTCCATGCAGGATGTGGAGGACCCTGCAGTAACAAGATTTCGAACTTATTTGAGATTTGACACTTCCCATCCTAATCCCGAACGCGGATACAGTATATAAATTATTACAACATAGCTTTTTAAATCACTATTTAATTGACTAATTAAATCAATCCAATATATTCCAGACCAATCAATAGAATGGCTGAGAGACCAAGCGAAAGACATTGGACTTGAATTTAACGTACTTAATTTAGAACCACCGAATCTTTTCGGTTTGTGGATTACATATCCTGGAAGTGATCCTTCGTTAAAATCAGTTATGTTGGATTCGCACATGGATGTAGTTCCGGCAGATCCAGTGAGTTTTTTAAAATCGCATTTGAATTGTTTTTAATAAGCTTTTAACTAGAATATTGAAATTCCTGGGGTAATTTGCAGTCAAGATGGGTACATCCACCATTTGACGCTTTCAAAGATACAAATGGAGATATATATGCAAGAGGTGCAAGCGACATGAAATGTGCAACAATCGCAACATTGGAAGCCTTGAGGAGATTAAAAAACAGCAATTTCCAACCTTTAAGAAATATTCATATGACAGTTATGCCAGGTTTGTGCTCTGATCTTTTATTTATCAGCAAGTGAAAATAATTCTTAAAAGTAGATACCTTCCACAACTATATAGTCATCAATGGTCGTTAATTGTCAAATTAATAAATAATTTTGCTACAATTAGACGAGGAAGTGGGTGGGGAACGAGGAATCATTCCATTTTTGAAAACGCAGCAATTCAAAGATTTAAACGTAGGAATTGACATTGATGAGGGTAACCCAGGAGTGGACAATTCAACGATGACAATCTCATTCGGAGAGAAATCACTTTGGCGTAAGAAACCCTTGTAATCAATGTTAAAAGCTAAAAATTATTAATCTGCATATTATTTGCAGAATTCAACTACACAGCTACAGGAGTAGCCACACATGCAGCATTCCTTCCCCAATTTACTGCCCCTCAAAGGCTGCAAGTCGTCATCGACAGAATTCTTGGTTTTAGAGCGATGCAGTTCCAAAAGCTTAGCAATCCTGATATTTCCATTCAAAACATAACCACAGTTAATTTAGTTGGGTTAGGGGTAAGTTGAGAAAAATAAACTATACTTACAGTTAATTATAAACATTTCTAAACAATTATTCGTTTCACAGGGTGGAGTTTCAAACAACGTCGTTGCCCCTTTAGTCTGGGCTTCATTTGACATGCGAGTTTGGTCCCAACCCGGGTTAAATTTTACAAATTTGGATAAACTACTAGAAGAAATCAGATACGAAGCTTTTTTAGGCTCAAATAACCCAAATGAAACTGTGACCTTGACTTTTATTACTAAAGAGGAGAATGTGGAACAAACCATAGCGAATAGTTCAAACCCTTGGTGGAACGTTATGCAAAAGGCATGTCAGGAATTGTAAGTAGAAAATAATTGTATTTCAGTTTTTTCAAATCCCAAATTGAATATTGCGTAATTATTTTACAGAGGGCTCAACTGTGTGCCTGAAATTTTACTGCCGGTAACTGACGGTCGACATGTGCGCAGCCAAGGGATAAACGTTTTTGGCCTTTCCCCATTCCCAAACTCTCCTTCAAAAGCTCATCAGGATAATGAATTTATGAATGAGTTCAGCTTTTTAGAAGGAATTAACAGATTTGAAGCGGTTATAAAGAATTTATCGACTTTGTCAGGGGATATCACGCCGTAACAAAATAGAATTCAAATTTTTACAATTCAAAATTTACTAATTTATTATAAATTTGTCCCAATACAACTACTTTGTGCCTATTTGTGTTTTATTTAATATTCTCTTCCATACAGTTGATTTGCTAATTTATTCTTATCATGCTTTTTCCTCACACCTCATAAATTTCCATGTATGATCATAAGATAGGAAAATTACCTTAGATAAGAAAAAAGTTCATTTGGGCGGAAGTTGGGTAGGTAATTATGCATTGATATGATACGGAAAATGGAACTATACTCGTTTAATTACTTCCTAATCGATAGTCATTTGTTCGATGTCTTTCTGCTCGTTTTTACTTAGTTTTAAACTCTATTCATTCGATCTGTTCGAAATCTCGATTTTCTCTTCATTCATTCATTTAAAAATGAAAAATAATTTTGTTTTGATATTCATTTCAACGCTATTAGCATTACTAAAATGTTCTACAAGTTTTCCAACAGGGGAGCAAAATGAAACACAGACTGAGGACCCTGCAGTGACACGTTTAAGGGCTTTCTTAAGGTTTAAAACAGAACATCCACATCCTGAAGATGGCTATGGTAAGAAAATAACTACTTTTTCTTTAATTGACTGCTTTAATATTACTTTTATTTGATATTTCAACTTAACCTGATGTTGTAAATATTTAAATCTAAAGTACAATCAATTGAATGGCTTAAAACCCAGGCAGATGAGATTGGACTTACTTTCAAAGTTGTAGATTTGGCAAAACCGAATCTCTTTGCTATTTGTATGACATGGCAAGGAACCGATCCAAGTTTAAAATCCATTTTATTGAACTCTCATTTGGACGTTGTTCCAGCAGAGCCGGTATAAAAAGAAAGCTTTTTAAAAATATTTGTATTGAATATACTAATATGTTGGGTTTAATTGTTAAATTTAATTTGAAAACATCCACGGACAAAGGCAAAATGGCTACATCCTCCTTACGCTGCATATAAAGACTCAAATGGAAACATTTTTGCACGTGGAGCATCCGACATGAAAAGTAGAACTATTGCACATTTAGAAGCAATTCGTAAAATGAAACAAATGATGGTTCAACCGCTACGAACAATTCATGTGACAGTTCTACCTGGTAATTTGGTTAATTTCACATTTTAAGAAAAAATGTCTACTGCTTTCCAAAACAAGCGTATTCATTGTAGATGAAGAAGTTGGAAGTGATAGGGGAATGAAGCCTTTTGTCCAAACCGATTTTTTCAAGAACCTTAACATAGGACTGGATTTAGACGAAGGTGGTTATCTAAATAGCTCAAGTAGTACAATGCATGTAATAATCGCGGAGAAAAATGCCTGGAGTAAGTGTAAAATTTATAAAAAATATTTTAAAACAATGATTATTAAAGCTATTTGTAATATTCCAGAGTTTAATGTGACTGTTAAAGGAAAAGCAACGCACGGTTCCCTCCTACCCAATATTACAGCTCCACAACGACTCCAAGCGGTTATCAATAGGTTAATGAGCTTCAGGGAAAGTCAGTATGAAAAGTTTGTGAATGCAGGATATTCACTGGATGAAGTATCAACAATAAATTTGGTTCGACTTGGGGTAGGTACACAACGACATAATTGTTTTTATTTTTAAGAATAAAAAAATTAATGTAAAGATGTGTACACAAGTCATCTCTAGCATTGTGTAGTAATTGTAATTTTCACCTTAGGGTGGCATAGCTGACAACGTGATACCCGACGAAGTCTGGGCATCTTTTGACATGCGAATCTTGCAACAACCTGATTTCAACTTTACACATGTCGACGACATGCTTGATGAAATTATAAAAGAGGCAAATCAGGGCTCTTTAAATCCAAATGAAACAGTTACCATTAATTTCCTTATAAAATCTTTGGAAGATGGACGTACACCTGCAGATAAGTCAAATCCTTGGTGGAATGTACTTCAGAATACCTGCGAAATGATGTATGGCATTTTAAATTGCCTTTTCTAATTTTACAAGCATTTACATTTAGACAACCGTACGGACATTTGAATCTAATTGTCATTTGATATATTTTTTAGGAAATTGAGTTGTCGGCCAAAAATTCTTTCAGCTGCATCCGACGCAAGGTTTGTCAGAGACTTGGGCATACCAGTTTTTGGCCTAGCACCCTTCCCCCTTGGCAGGGCTCATAGAAGACAATGAACTGGTCAACGAAAAGGATTTTTTAAAAGCTATTGAGATGTATACTGAATTCATCACTGAATTTTCAATGTAACCAAGAGACATTGCCGAGTGAATTGTTCTTTAATCTAAAATTATACTTAAGCCGTGCATTATTATTACATTACCTTACCCATTGTATTTTCTAGTTTTATCTAAAAATAAAAAAATTCTCAGCAAATCAGTAAATGGTACCTTGTTTTATTTCAAAGTCAAATAGAACATTTAAAATATCATGTTTTCGAAGTATAGTAAGATATACTTTTCGCCCAGTTCTTTTTTAAGAAAAAAATATTCCATAAAACTTTAGGTAGGTAATGTTTTCTATCTGTCACATCAATATCTTTCCTTCCCTTTCCCTCACATCAGTACTCTTACATTAGTAAGCTATGCACAATTAATTCAAAGGTCCCATCCAGCCCTTTAGAAAACTTCAGAAAGCTTTTTCGTTGCATTGTGCAAACCAAACTTCAAGGTTGAAGTTGTCTCTTTACTACATTTACGCATATTTGTTACAACTTAACAACTAACAACTTACAAAGTTTTTAATGTGTTCATCCATAAAATTGTAAAAAATAGAGAATTTAACCAAAATTAATATTAATTTTTAAAATGCTCGCAAAAATAACCTTGCGAGTACTGGTGGTGCATATATTATGTGGAAATTTCTATCTTAATGCCCACTCAATTAAACCCGAAGAGGAGGATCCGGCAGTGACAAACTTGCGAAATTACATAAGAATAAAAACAGCTCAACCAAATCCTGGAGCAGGATATGGTATAGTTTCTAATCGACTCTAAAACAGAACATCTTAAATCACAATTATCTAACTTTTAAACTTATTTCAGTGGAAGCTATTAAATTCTTGAATGGATTAGCAGACGAGATCGGGCTAAGCTTCGACGTGATACATTTAGACCCACCAAATTTATTTGCAACTTGCATGACATGGAATGGAACAGATCCTTCACTAAAGTCAATTCTTTTAAATTCACACATGGATGTAGTTGCCGCGGATGAAGTTTCAACTGTAATAATAATAATTATCTCTTTTGTTATACCTTTCTTGTATAGTAATTAACTTTTCTTGAACAGACGGGATGGAAATATCCTCCTTTTGAAGCTTACAAAGACAATACTGGGCGGATTTACGGAAGAGGAGCTTTTGACATGAAAAGCACAACAATTGCTGAGCTGGAAGCAATTCGAAGATTGAAGCAAGCTGGATTCCAACCCAAAAGAACAATTCATGTAACAGTTATGCCCGGAGAGGAACTTGCTGGGCTGTTGGGAATGCGCCCGTTTGTTCAAACAGAGTACTTTAAAAATCTTAACGTTGGATTTGACTTGGACGAAGGGCCATCCACGAATAAAAGCAATCTCATATAATTTGACGAATGTTGAGAAGAACGCTTGGAGTGAGGATATTTCATCTAAATTAAGCTAATGATTAAATTGCATTGTAAAGTATTTTCATTTTATCCAACAGAATTCAATATTTCTGCTACTGGAGTAGCAACTCATGGCTCTGATTTACCAAAATCAACTGCACCACAACTCCTTCAAGTTGTTATTGACAGATTAATGGGGTTTAGACAGCAACAATATCTCAAAAGGCTTTTGGGGGAGCCACTTAACACCACAACGTCACTTAATTTAGTTAGGATGGGGGTAATAATCACTTAAGATAAATTAATTATTCTCGAATTACTTCTTAGATAACATTTTCAGAGAAATACTTTTATTTTAGGGTGGAAATTCAGACAACTCCATTCCACACGAGGTTTGGGCATCATTTGACATGCGTATCTGGCAAAAACCTCACTGGACCTTTGCAGACGTTGACAAAATGCTAAACAGTATTTTGAACGAAGCCCGATTGTTATCCACAAGTCCTGCAGAAAACGTAACTATTAAATTCCTAGTGAAATCTGAGGAAACCGGACGTACACCAGTGGACGATTCCAACCCTTGGTGGACCGTTATGCAAAATACTTGCCGAGAAATGTAAATTCTTTTAAAACGCCAATTTAGTATTTTTCATTAAATTAATGCAACTTTACCAACCAGATATTACTTCGTCTCATTTTGCTTGAAAATAGGAATGCAACCTGTATACCACAAATCTTAATACCCGCATCAGACGGTCGTTTCGTCCGGAACTTAGGAATCCCCACCTTCGGAACCAACCTATTCCCCAACACGCCAATAACCGCTCATCAAGACAATGAATTCATCGACGAAAAAGAATTCTTGCGGGGTATCGATCGCTACGTCGTTGTAATAAAAAGCTTAGCCCTGGTTTCAGGAGACATTACCCCAATAAGAGAAAAATTTTGTGCAAAAATAATTTCATAAAACCTGTTTCTTAATTTACATTCTATTAAACTCATTTTTATCCAAAAAATTCCATTAAAAATCAGTTTTTTATTATCATAAGCTAAAATATTGAATATTTCTCAACTTGTAAAGCGCTTTTGCTCTATTTTCAGCTCCTAAAATTTATTCTAGGTCGACGTCCCACCAAACTCCCAACTTTTCTCATCTTATCACACTCCAGCAAGCAAGGAAAATAGCATAAAGAATGGGGTGATAGCAGCAACCAACCCACTCCTTCTTCTTCTTCCAACACATTCATAATCTTTTGTATTAATCTTTTCCTTCCCCTTTTGAACATCGCCATCATCATCATCATCATCACTCTTCCTTCCTATCTCTTATGCTCATCCTCTTAACAATTTCTTCCTTACAAGAAGTTTTTTGCTCTCGTTTTTTATAAAAATTCAAAAGAAATTCACGAAAAAAAATCCAGTTTCATGCACTTTGCACTCGAGTTACTACACAGAGGGCCAAGAAGTGAGGATACTGTTCACATTTTTAAAATTCATAAAGCTAATCCTTTATTTCATTCTCAGACAGTTATTCAAGCTCCACTGAATTTTAAAAATTCTTTTTAGAAAATATGACGAGATAAAATAAAACTCTCCATAGACTTTTTTCTGAAGTTAGCCACTTCCTGAAAACCCCTTGATGCTGTCGATTCTATTTCTTTAGATCGTGATTAAATAAAATAAGTTTATATTGACTGTTTAATGGAATGTGGATGATTTTTATTACAATCAATGGCCTTTTCTCCGGTTTCTTTCTTTTAATTTTAGGCCCATTCCGCATACTTTCATTCCTTATATAGCAACCTCCGGTAATAAAAACTTTGCCTAATGCAATAATGAATGAAAGATCGGAAAAATCGTTATCCCAGGAAGGCAAAAAGAAAATGGTTCAACATCATAAATCACAAATTGCCAAGTTTGCCTTAAAAAGAATTGGGTCCAGTCAAAGCACGACGGCATAACTGAATCGAAACTGCTTTTATAAGCACTCTTTCTGTAGATACCCAATTGGCTAAATTTTTATATCTGTAAATATGCTGGAGAATATACTATAATGAATTAACAAACTGGGCTCATCATCATCACAAACATCATTCTCGTCATCATCAACAATGATCGGTTGAAGATGATAATGAAAAAAATTGACTTGAATGAGTAAGCAAACATGGCAATTTGGCCATAGATAACCAAGTCAATGCGGAATGAGGGAAGCGGAATAATGACTTGAATATAAAAAGACGGATACAAAAACTTAAACAGAAGACCTTTCCATTCCATGCCTAACCAGTTTCCCATTTTTTTCCCTTTTTGATTGATTCGCAAAAGGTCCACGAGCATGAAATATTTACTGGGCGCGTACGACAGTAATCCCCTCGTTTTTTAACGAAAGGATACAAAGCTCGTAGAAGAATGGCATTTTCTTTTTCCACTGAAGTGTAATCAAGCGTGAATTTTTTTGCATGGGTTTGTTTGCGTTCTGATTAAGAAAAAACCGGGTCTGCACAGTTTTCAGAAGGAAGAACATTGATATGGAAGAAGAACCGACAAGAACTATAGGACCGACCTATTATCATCGTTATTCTCCTTATCTTTTGAAATGATCTTACTTGATGGAAAAGACTGGACTGGATTATCATTCCTTATCGGCATGCATTTATTATTGCAAGAAATTTTCGGTCTTTAATGGAAATTGGCATAAGAAGAAAACTGGTCTTGTTGGCTAATCTCCAAAGACAATCATCACCAACATCATCATCGACTCATTCTAAATCCTGATGATCCGATAGGTTATAATGAATAATGATAATGAGTATTTTACTTTCCTTCTTGTTAATAGGTGTCTGCGCAGCAAGAGATAGAAAAACACGGTCGGTGAACTAGAAAGTTCTAAAGAGTTTTTTAAAGTCTTATTTTGACAGTGGCAGTGCCAAAATGGATCCGAATAATGGAGAAATTTATGTTTTATAATCTAGAACAAGACACGATTTAGCTCATTTTTCAAATTCTTCGGGAGCTTAAATGGTCAAGTGACACGTGAGATGATAGGTGGGTTTGTTAAAACTATTATTATAAATACGTGACGTATTTTTTGCATTTTTTAAAATTATGGCATTGCTGCTGTGTTTTGATTCTTTATTACTTATTAAATTGCTCCAAAAAAAACCTGGTTAAATAAGAGTAGTAAAAATTTATCTTTTTCTAATTGGATTTGCCGATAAAGAAAAAGATGGTCGTAATTGCCACAACAGGTGCTAATAGCTTGTAAAACATGCCTTTCATTTGATCTGTATCGCAAAACGAGCTAATTTAAGTGACTACAATTCTTATACTTTGGTATCATTTTTGCAAGTTTGCAATTCTAGAATTGATGTTAAAAATATTTACACGTGCCGAACATAAAAAATAAATAAGACTTGCTTGACATTGCCTTGTTTTTCAATAATTTCTTATATTTGACATAAATTGAAGTCATTTACAGTAGTTGTCACTTGTCACTTCCGCCCATTATTAAATCACTATTATCACATTTTTCCTGGAATTGTCATCTATTGTAAACATTGTGATAGCAAAGTGAAATAGTATTTCCTCAACAAAATGACAACACAATATCATTCACACTAGTGGAAATAGATCACATTTACTATACACCTACTTTTATTTTTCATCCAGTCATCCAGTAAATGATAATGGTATTAATGCTAATGATGATTTATCTTAATGGAGCTATTATGCTGGTGTCACTGTCCTCTATAAATATACAGCTGTAAACAAGAGGATATAAAATGTCCAAAACAAATGACAACACGTCTGACATTCATCCTTCTCTTTCCCTCCTACAAACATTTGTACTTTTNGTCTGACATTCATCCTTCTCTTTCCCTCCTACAAACATTTGTACTTTTTCAACTTACTTTGGCTTTGGGCGTGTGAAATTTCAATCCAGCTCACATTTTTTATGTACTTTCCCTCATTTTATGTAAGTTTGACACGCGTTTAAAAGAAGTCAGAGGTATACAACCATGTATGGTAAAAAATGTAGTGAAAACGCCCAATAAAAACGGTTTTTATTGACTTCCTCCAGTTTTAACAGAAGCTAATTAGTTTCTCCTTACCTGATATTCTGAAAGCTGCGAGAATGACAAGCACCATCCAAAATGTGTTACTGCTCCAGCAGCAATAGCAGGAACTGCCTCTACTGAAGTTTTGATTAGAGTCCCGTGGCCTTCCTCCTACTTCTATTCAATAATGTTTCATCTTCTAAATCTTTTCTCCGTGCTCTGCTACTGCTGATGATAGCACTGGTGCTGGATAACTCCGTCATTTTGCTTAGGATGTTTGGGAGGGGATGACTTTGACTGAAAAGTAGTGAAGTGTTAATCAATGAGGTAATAAAGCAGTAAATGTGGAGTGGAGGAAGGATAAATCAATCTACCGAGAAGAAGTGTTGACTAGAAATCTCTTCTTTCCTAAATGCTCCAAATGAGCAATATATATTCTCCGGATGAGGTTTTATTTGTAAACAAATAGCTTCTCTTTCCTTTCTGAGGTTCCTTCTCTCAACTATTCTCTGGAGTATTCTCTCTTTGCCCCGCACCCAATTGTAACTTAATTTTGTAAATTTTGTAGTCTTCAAACTTGGTTGGCTTCTACCTGTAATCAAAATAAACAGAATATTTAATTTCTTGCTTGAAATATTATAACAATTTTATATTCTGCTTAAGAAAAGCCAAATGAAAGGAATAAAAGAGTGAAAATATGAAATTTAAAACCTTTGGAATGAATAGAATGTCAAAATATTTGTAATGAAAAGGATGCGGCGCGATGCAAAAATAAATTGCTTGCTTTTCCTTTCTTCTCCTTATCTTCTCTCTTCCTTCCATCTTCTTTTGTATAAGGAGGAGACAACAACAGCTTTCATTTCCTTTCCCTTCCTTTTCCCTTTATTTTTATATAGTCAAAACGCTTTCTCCTTATACTCGTTTCAAAAAGAGCTTGCAACAACGACCGACAATGAGTAGAGGAAGAAAAAGAAAGGAGCTGGGAAACTGTCGCAGTTTCCTTTTCCAATTTAGGTATGTATACAAAAGAAAGTTTACAGAGCAAGTGTCATTTGTTCAGTAATATCATACATTTTTATTTACAACTGTAAAACCGGACGGGTTTCTCAAGGGAAACTTGCAAAAATGTTACATAATATTTTAAAATGGAAGACATTATAGATTGAATTAAACATAACACGTTCACTTTTAATTTCCCATTACTTTAGTCATCCATACGCAATAAAATATCTTTCCTTACTACAAACCTCTTGTATGTTATCAGTTTGTGAAACATGCCATTAGTTTTTTATATTCTATTTCTTACTCCGAGTATCTAAGAATGTAGAGGTATTCCGTAGAGAAATTAGATAATTTTGCATCCTCTCGTGCGTATTTCTACTGTTTGCTTTCTTTTCCCATTTTGCTTAACTTTCTCCCTTCTTACTGAAAATTTTTGGAAATGGAGGAAAAAGTAGAAGACCCTGTTTCATTATTGGATCGTGCAAAGAATAACTTATTAAGGAGAGTTATTCTACTGTTTGCTTAACTTTCTCCCTTCTTACTGAAAATTTTTGGAAATGGAGGAAAAAGTAGAAGACCCTGTTTCATTATTGGATCGTGCAAAGAATAACTTATTAAAGAGAGTTGCGAATCAATAAATACAAGATTTTGATTTGGCCCCAACGATTGATTAGTTAGCTAGCTTATTTGACTTATACATTTTTTATCATAATTATCTTTTCACCATTAAGGCAGATTGGATTCTGTTGAGATTGGATTTTGAGTACACAAACTGTAACGTTAGTCTTCATTGTGCATCTGGATAATAAACATTGTTGATGTATTTCACAAAATTTTAACAACGGATTATTATAGAGGAATACACATTTAATTAGTCAAGAGCAAACTAATAATTAGCAGAAGAATTATACAACGTTCATAAACCGATTATAGTTCGTATAGTAACAAAGCACAATTATTAGAGCTAAATTGATTGCACTCCGTTAAATTGTATCTTTGACTCTTTATCGGTTTATCCACGTTGGAATTATACTTCAAATCTAAAAGATGCATTATTTTGTTTGGAAAGAACAAATCATACCAATATAGATATACTAAACTGGACACGGAAACTTGTAAATAGTGGATTTTTATTAAAGTATACCTACAGTATTTGGAATATTCTTTAATTTATTGAGAAGATGCGAAATGAAATTATGAGACTTCCCTTCCTCCTGTTCACATTATTCATTGTATGCTCTCTCATTCCATTGTTCTCAGCACATCATACCAAAGGTTAGTATTTGTCCATTAGCTGCAATTTGAAATTCCACACCAAGTGACTTTATAAACACTTAAACTAATATTTTTAAAACGTTTTTCCCAGGTCATGAATGCTACTTATGTTCAGAAAGTGTGGGATGACTATCGTGGACCAAATGACAAAAGTCAGGAAGCCTGCGAAAAGGGAACCGGAGACATGTGTGCCTATATAAAAACCTTCAAAGAAATATATCTTGGTGAAAGACGATGTTTTTCTAATCAAGAAATGGACTGTTACAACGCTGGAGATTCAAGTTTAAATATTACGAGTGGGAAATGCTTTAAAATACCAAAAAGGCTTAGTAAGAATTCAACTATTTTTCCTCGAATAAATAACTACTTATAATTACATAATCAATGCAGATTTCCTCATTGTTTGCAGAATACTGCAGTAATCGTACTCATCATGAGGCAGAGAAGAAAAAGAAACAAGTGGAGTGTCCTACCCTTCCAACAACAACGGAAAATGGAACTATGATAAACGAGACTACTTCAGCTAGCCTCACGGCAAGTAGCACTAGGTCGATCTGGCTCTTTTGATAAAACGGACACGATTGAAATATGCGTTTGTAAAGGGAAACGATGCAATTCTGAAAACTTTGCTGTGTCTTGGAACAGTAGGAACTTTACCCTTATAGTCCCTTCCTTAGTTTTATTAATTTTTTGGGGAGTTACGAATAAAAATGAGTACCTTACTTGAATATAGTAATAAACAGTTACATAATTGTTAGTAATCACAAAAGCGTTCATATGCTAAGGTCAAACTGTATTATAATAAATAAATCCACATTTCCCATTTACGTCTTCTCCACAAATGATTTAGCAAATATTGTCTTTTTAAACCACTATTCATCCAAAGATTTGCCAATTAAAGCATATTGGAATTGATTGGGAATCCCATTGTTTAGAAAATACAAAATGTCACGTAGCATAAATCTTGAACTATAAAATAACGAACTAAAAAACAAAGATGTTCCCTCTCGAATTAAGAATCTTGAAAAATAATGACATTATTTGAAGAAATAACTTGTACTGGTACATATATTGTTGATTTTTTAAAAAATTCAAACAAGTTGATGAAATTAAGGTTAGGTGAATGAATCTGGTTGGTAAAAATCACGTACTATTTGCGACAAAATATGAATCAATACAATTTCGATTCAAAATAATACATTTTCTGTTCGTTTTTCTCGTTTTGAAGTATTTTTTGGAATTTTAAATAATTTCAAAAAATCACGTACTATTTGCGACAAAATATGAATCAATACAATTTCGATTCAAAATAATACATTTTCTGTTCGTTTTTCTCGTTTTGAAGTATTTTTTGGATTTTTAAATAATTTCATTCAATTCTTTATCCGTTTCAAAATTACACAAAACGCAAGCAAACGTAAGTTTTTCGTTCTCATCATAATCATAATACACTTCGCATTCATCTTATTCTTGAAATTTAGGATCCATAGTGTACTATGCGGCATACTTGCATAATATTATAATTTTTGAATTTGTTATTTTCAAACGGTATTTCTGAGCCCATTACAAAATGAGCTCTTGGAAGAAAGAGTATTTTTAACTTTCTTTTGTAAAAAGATTGAGCAAATGTTTATTTTTCTTTTTATTACAAACATCATACAATTTCTTCCTCTTTGTAGCCCATCTGGGTTTTCCCACTATCTCATAAGCAACCCACAATCATATACCTATTTCTATTATAACATGAGTCAAAATACTCCAATCCGAAAAAAAAAGAACCTCAGTCAAAAACCCATTCCATCTTTAACTATGGACGTATAATACGCATTTAATATTATCTTACAGCTTATAGATTTGTCAATACTAACTAAGTCCCTGCTTAATTTTGTTTTTGACGATGTATTAAATGAATTTAAATAAAAAACTATTCTAAACAAACAAATCATCTAATTCATTTTGTTTGTTGAATCAGTCGATTCTAACGTTTTAGCTGAAACATTTACAATTTTAGTTTTCTCCTTCCCTAAACCTACCAAACACTGAATTACTGAAGGTATTTAGGTATGCACCTCTTTAGGCATTTGCATTTTACAGGTAAAATCTGTTTTCAAAGAAGTGTTTTCGCTCACGAGCCCGCTTTTCCTCTAGTTCACCTGTCAAACAACTTGACAACGTTTACATAAGAATTATGAGAGATTTATCGCAGCGAGATGCTCTAGCCCAGCAGGGAACTACACAAGCTACTTACTTAATGCCTTCTCCAGTAACATAAGCAAATGACGACCTTTATTGGAGAAATTGCTGAGCAAGGAGATCGCTTTGCTACTGGCGTCAAACAGCGCTTCATCAATTTAAACTGGAGAGCTTATTGGCAAATCACAAATGCGCCTTCGCCATTACATTAGCGCGTTTCCCAGCATTAACTATTTAACTTCATATGCCTGTAACATATTTAACGATGAGCCATTAAAATTTTATCCACCACTCTCCTTCCATCTTAAAAACACCATTAGTAGTCAATTCAATGCACAAGAGATTCTATTTCAGCAACTTTTTATCCTTTTTTGCGAAATGATCGATTATAGTAAGAATATTTGCATATTTTATGCAAAAAACTGCTCCATTTCTGAAGATTAACTTGCACAAAAACACTCCAGCTGCACACTTGTTCCCTTCGGGGCAAAGACGGACCGGAGCACTTTCTCACTATTGTACGACCGCCCCTAAGAAATAATGCAGATTTGTGCAAGTCAAGTGTATCCTTATCTTTGCAATATGTATGCAAATATAAAATTGAACCAGTAATTTTGCAAAATTGTAATTATACCCGCAGTATATCGCATCGTACTTCTAAATCAAAGCTTCTTTCTATTCCCCTTTCTTATCTAAAGTGAATGTACGCGAGCTGGACCATGCCATTTTTTTACAATTCTACGTAATTTATATTCTTTTATCTCGAAAACTCTTCTTTTCACGGGGAACTTACCCAAAAACTTGATTGCATCGTGTCAAGATGGAGAGTTTTGGTATTCACAGGTGAGAAAGTTTCGTGAAGCAACCACCGCCCAAGAAAAATAAATTGAAATGGATTTATTACTCCACTTATGAAAATTGATACAATTCTTTATATAGTTCAGGCAGTTGCAGTGAAAAAGAGGTTTGCCTAAAATTGTTTCAAAACCTTAAAAAATATGAAAACTGGAAAGAAAACATTGAATTATGCAATCTTGTGAAATATCCTATTAAAATTCAGCTTTTAAAGAATTGCTTATGTAAATAAAATTCTATTGTTAAGTTAGGCATGTGCCCATCCAACTGATTCAGCTTGTAAAAGAAACAAGCAAAAAAGTAGTTGGAAACATAGTTTTTATTGTTTCTTTCATGCATATCGACAGGATCATCTTTCTTTCTTTCTTCGTATTCTTCTATTACCAAAAAATAAGTTTTTTGTTCTAAAGCTCTCCTTTTTCAAATGTTTTTGATTCATAAAAAGTAGGCAGCTCAACTCAAATTCAATCATTTCAGTTTTTTACTAGTGTAATTTAGAGAATAAGATTAATTACTAGTCAGAATTGTATAAAATTGTGCAATAATACCAACAGAAAAAGGCGTTTATTGCTTTGATAATGAGCCCGTACTTAAGCAAGTAATTTTTAAGGGTGGACACGATCAATTCAAAACTACATTCAATAAAACTAATTTGCGATGATCAGAGTTCCACTTCGTCCAGTTTCATTACCAATTCACTAACTCAGCTATTGCCCTCCCTTTCAATTTATTCATTTGATCAACAAGTCTGATATAACAAAACCGATGATTGTGATGAAGATGAAGACGATGCAAATTGAAGACATAAATAATTGAAAGCTTCTCCTAACTGACAAATCAGTCAGAAAAAACTTCGTACTTTTCACTTTTTACTATATTTTCTGGAGAATGAATGGGGTAAATCTCCAGAGAGAAGGGAAAATAGGAGCACTTCAGTTGAGTTGGGAATATTAGCAAAGTAGGGAGTTGTCCAGGCTAAACCAATGAATTTTAAGTTAAAAAGCAAGAAGTCAGAAAACAAGTTGACAAGACAGGGAATCAATGTTGAGAAAAAGTGGTTTCTACTGCTTTCTTACTATCACTCTATGACATAAATCCTTCATCGTTTTCAGAGAAACAACCATTTGCTGACATTTAATCAGAATTAGTGGCAATAGTCACGTAGTGTTAGAAAATGTAAAAGGTTAAATTCAAAACCCTATAAACTACGGAGTTCTAAAATACTTTCTGATAACTCAAATCATTTAGTGATAAGCAAAAGCAAATCTAAATCGGCGAAAGATAGAGTAAGGTTGTAAATCTCGATTTATATCAAATGTTTAACTTGTTACACTATAGCAATTGGAATAAAAGTAGTTTTAGTAGTTCTGAATCCGTTGATTTGATTTTACTGCAAATGCTGCTGTAGGCTACCCTATCGGGTAAGTTATTGACAGAGTTATCATCATTCGTCACGACCAGAAAATTATTGAGATGGGATTATAATAATGATAGAGAAAAAAATTACAGAAAAAATGATAAGCACAAGTCAATAAAAATTTAAAGAACAAATACATTTTGAAGACTCAATCGTTTACTTTTTTACGAGAGTGAAATCCAAATAAAATTATTGCCAATAATTTTTTAGCTAAAGGCAGTACAGATAAAAACGTAATTATGAACACATCCAGTGATCCAAGAATCTTAGAAACAGGTAATAAGAAAGGATCAAGTGATTTCTAGCAGAGAAGATTTCTGTTTCTTTAAATTCATAATTTATCATCAGAAAGTGGGAATATAGCTTTATATACGTACTTATGAATTTATATAGACTGGAGCCTATACATAATCTTAGGGTTAATGATTTGCAAATGACAATTTCATATTTTACTGACGCCTTCCAAACGCATGAATTCAATGTGGTTACATAATCATAAACTTTGCAAAGTGCTTTTTTGAGTAATTACAAACCACCATAAATTACCTATTATCTTAATAAAAACGCGTCCTATTGACCTTTTAAACGATATGCTCAAAACAAAATATTCAAGATTAATTTTTATTGCTTTTGCCTGCTATTTTGAAAACGTTTAAAAACTTGAACAAATTAACACTACAATCCGGATTCCTCTGCTGCGTGATGATTTCATGATAATAATACCCATTTATGATT
>JAANSO010000505.1:0-30301 GCA_036507315.1 Lepidocyrtus fimetarius
AAAAACTGCATTTTGTATTGCGAATTTTATACACTGGCCTTTATAATATGCAAAAGTTTTTGAAAGGAAGGGAAAAAAGGATTTCACTTTTTAAGCTCGACTCATTCGAGTTTTTTAAAGGAAGATGATGATGATGAATTTGACGAAGGGATGATTAAGAATTTAAAGAGAGATTTTTTATAAAAAAGCGTTGCAAAATGTTTCAAATGCATAAAGTTCTCTTTCATGAACTTAGGATTTTACAGGGTGTGATTTTACTAAAATTATATGCATAAATATGTTCTGGTTTGTAGAATAGATGCAGTTTTTATGCAAAAAATTGCAATTTTAAAAGAGTTTTTCTAAAATGTGTAGAAAAAGTTATTATGTTACTTGTTATAGGAAAACTACCTTTAAACATGAAGAGTTAAATGGTTTTTAATTGCTTTTGTTATATAAAAAGCGCCGCTATTGTTAAGATTGTGAAGAAGGGGCACTGACACTGTGTAAATCCCTACTTAAGAAAAAAATTCCGTTTTTAAATATGATTTAATATTGAAACAATGATGCTCTGGGTAATTTTAATTGCTTGATTTATTGACTAATTGTGACTGATGATTAATTACATAAGACGGGGAATATGAACGTGATTAGCTTTACATAAGCAAACAAGGGGTAATTTGTAACAAGTCAATTGTAATTAGTAAAAATTAGAAAAATTTGTTTTGTTTTAAGTAACTTTTGATGACGCATTTCCTCTTTCATTGTACATTTATTTATTTACATGTACAACGCATACATTCTGTAAATATGAATTTATTTTGGATTTTATTCATCACTTGCATTTTTCATTTCAGTACGTGACTACGCTCAGTTTATAATTTTTTGATTTTTGTAATTCTTTTAGCTAATTTCGTGATTGATTGATTACCTGTAAGGAAAATGTAGACAGGATGTCGTAATCCTAAAGCAAAACAAAAACATTTCATTCATTTCTTTTTAAACAAATAACAATCAGTAACAACAATACAGGTACATTACGTATTATTTTACTATTTCTTAGTATTCTTTGATTGTTGTTGTAATCAAATGCGTTTTTAGATAGGTGAACAAGTCTGCTTTTGTCAGGCTAACCAGCGCAAACAGGTCTTTTCACTTTTTAAATTCAAAAAATTGTTAAATAACAGACGAAGAAATGTACGAGTGACTTGATAACTGAGTTAAAAAAGTCCTCCGGCAGTAGGATTAAAAGAAATGAAACTGACTTTTATGACAATGCATTTATAATCATGAGTTCATCGCATGTAAAAAACGGAAGTTTTAAAGGGGAAAATAGTAGAAATATAAAAATGAACTTGCTTTTGATAAGGCTAACAGTGATGATAAGACGTGTAAGCTGTAGTCACGTAATAATAATAAAGTTTAAAAGTGTACAATTGTAATTCTGTAAACTCTGTAATTTTCTAATTGATTTGTGTAGGAAAAGGAAGGAAGAACGTGCAAAATGGGAATTGCTTTGTGTAAATTAATTTAATTATAATTCCGTATGAATTGTACAGAATAGGGAATGGATTCGAATGGTAAAATGATTTTTTGAAATGTCAAACATTTCACGTAAGAAACCTTCTAAAAACCTTTGAAAGAGGAAATAATAATAATTAATAGTAATGGCAGGCATGGATTAGTGAAGCAATATTAAGTGATGACGCTGTTTCCTTTTGCAAAAACCTACAAATAAAATTACGAATTAAATAAAAAATGCTTGAGTTGGCAAAACATTCCAAATGGTTAAACTAAAAGCTAGTAATAAAGTGTTAATGACTTTGACACTGTCGTATTAACTTCCTCATCATCGCTTTTTTCTAATTCGTATGCCTATTCATTTCGTAATCTTAAAAGTTTTATTATTTTACATAATCGTAAGTTAAATAATAGACAAAACAATTAACCAGTTTTGGAGTAAGCCAGTCGGTGACTCTCACTTTTACTTGACCCTAATCACTTCAATCAGAGCATTTTTAAACTGTTTTTACGATAACCCAAAGATCTTTAAGATAATCGTACAAAGCTCTCTCAACCCTTTTTATAGCTTATTCGATTACTGCTTTGAACAGGGGTTTTTTACGACAGTTAAAATTAATCTTAAAGTTTAAATATGATGGATTAGCTTGCAAAAAAGCTAGACTTGTCGAGTTGTTTTTCTTTAGGTATTACGACAGAGGAAGGAAAAATAAAAGTGTTAAATAATATGAAAGTTATGATCTTAAGTATATCTTGTTAGGAAGAGGGTAGAGGAAGACGTAACAAATAATCATTTTCTAAATGTGTTTAAAGATGATTATGTGACTGTAAAAAAGGCTCTTTTGTTATTCTAAAAGAACGAGTGACTTTTGCATAACGACAATGCAAAAAAATGGTACAAAGCTTTTTAAAGAGGGGAAAACTCTCTCTTTTTTATGAGTGGAAAATACGACGCCAGAGAGTGATGATTGTTATGAGAAGGAAGGGAAGTACGATGTACGATATGATGTATCTATATGGCTATATTACGATTTCATTTCCTCTTTTTTGTCAATATCAATAATGGATGTCATAATGTCAAAAACTGTATTGTTGTAAGTGTGTTGGCGTAAGAAAATAACTTAAGGAAGGAAGAAGTCATCATAATTTTAAATGCACTTTTTTCCATTTTAAAAATGTGCAATTTAATAGAGTACGTTATATAGTCGATTACCTAACAATATGCATATTTTTGTTGCACTTCCTTTTTTGAAACTGGTATGGCCAGTTTTTTTAAAATTTTGTTTACAGGAAGTGAATGGGAGTGTGATCATTTCGAACTTGTTAGATTTTGTTTGGTAAAAGATTCTTTTGTGGGACGATTGTGAAAATTGATAAATTGCTAATCAAGCTGTGATTTGGGGTTTTTTATAAAGTTGGCGGTTGACTTTGTACTTTTTTACCTTCACTAATGACAATAAAAAAGAAGGAAGAGACAAAAGACGTTTGCCAAAATGGTTTAAAAGCATGAAACATATTGTATTATACAAGTTTGGTTATTTTACAGACTTCTGGTATTATTAAGCGTTATGTAACTTTGTTTTGAACAAGGAAAAAGTGGTTTTTCTAGAAAAGTAGGTAAGTGCAGTAATGCTGCTAATGTCTACGCGTGAGTTATTTTTTAAGTTTTTATTATACGTATTTTTTAAAAAGGTTTAATATAGGTTTGTGGTAGATTGAAATTACGTGAGCAAAACAACGAGACCGTCCGTGCAAGGTAATTAATGTAGGGAAAATGGACGCCTCGTGGAGTACCTGCAGGAAAAAATACTGAGACCAGTATGTGAATTGGATATCTGAGCTTGATAGATGAAACCTGTCCGGAGAGTCCAGTCATGAACAGAAACTTTAATAAAATACCTGTTGAAAATAAAACGCAATAAAATGTGCAAAAAAATTAGTATCCTCTGGAGCTGTAACGTAATTTATTTATTTCAATCCCCAGCTTATTCAAACCAGTCTATTTTACCTTTGCAGTAATGCATGAATAGTTTACTGGCTAATATTAAAGAATTTACGGTTTCAAATCTTATAAACCTAAAACACGACGGGAGGGAGAAGAAAAGTGAATCTTTTTGAAGCGCAATTGAATGTGCCGATGGCAATATGCGGAACGTTTTCTGCCAACTCTCTTCTATTATCTAACTTTGAAAAGGGTGAATTTTTTACTGATTGCAAAGCTTCAGAAGGTATGGAATTGGATAATGTGCAAAAATGAGCTTTGTTTTTGCAAATCTCAGGCAGTGGGCCATGCTATTTGTACGTCATATCGACGAGAAAAAACAAAGAAATTCAAAAAGGGTGAATAAAGAGAAAGAAATTATGTTTTTCAAGGTAAAATATATGTGGTTTTATGAGCTTTGAAACGACGTGATTGGGAGAAGAGGATTTTGTTTTGATTTAGAGCTTGCGAGGATGAGAGGATGTAAAATTGTAAGGTTTATAGAGGGTAACAAGGGTGGTTGGTGGGTTGAAAACTTTTTCTTTTCCTTCAAGGTCTTCCACATGATGGGGGTTTGAAAAGGAAAATAATAATTTTATCTAGCGAAAAAGTAAGACATGGGGAAAAAACGAGAGTTGGAAATGGCCTTGAATTTGCAAACAAAAGATCCTTTTACAACGCAATTATCATCATACAGACCTGTATTAGCTGGTAAAAATTCTCTGGATATTTACTTGAGGAAAATGCGAATGTAAAGCTGTTTTTGCGGGTGATAAAGCCATTTCATAAGCACCTTCTAGAAACATTACAACGAAGAATCCCAATTTGCACACATCCGGTTATTTAAATTCTGACCTTGGATTCAACTGATAAGAAAATTTATGATGGTGGAAATGGAATGTTTCTCGAATTTTAAAATGTTTATTTCTCAATTACTTCAAAATTGTTACGAAATTTGAATAGGTTGACAGTTCTCGACAAGCTTTTAAGTGGAAATGAGAATAAAATATCACAGCCTTGTCCTTCTTTAAGTCTACAGGGAGAATTGAACAAGGAAGGAGTTAAATATTCCAAAAATTTAATACCTATCGCATCTATTTAATACGCATCATATTTTTAAGTACTTTTGGGAGAGAAAATACATTTCTGATGATCTTGACAGAATGGCGGAGAGAAATTAATCTTGGCCTTAGAATGCTTGTTAGCTTGATTTTCATCCGGTCTTTTGAAATGTAAAAATAGGTACTTTCAAGTTCACCTTGAGCTCCAAGGCCATGTGATTAGCATCGGTTGATCGCACCACCCAAACCAAGACCGGTCTTTTCCCTCATCAAGGATAAGCAAAATAAACAAGTCAGGTCCAAAAACAGATCAGAGTCCTTCACACTTTTCATTTCATTACTATTGCTGAACTTTCTGTAACTTTTTGTAAACAGGGCGGATCCTTCTGGGCAAAAGGGACTTGCTAAACCTACCTAAACCTAACACTAAAAGTAGTGTCCTTCCTTTTTTAAAAAGGGTTGAAAATTGTAAAACCGTATAATAACTAGCTTGAACATATATTGCATCAAGTTATGAGTTATCATACACATTACAGACGGATGGACAGACATTATCAAAGCCTATTATTAGATATCATTGCATTCAAGCTAGTTTGATAAAAGATATCTTCGTCATACAATCCTACACAATTTTAGGTTTATTTTTGTCTAAAGGATTCATAGAATGCTTTCGATTTCACTTTTTCATACGGTCAAAAATAAACTCTCAAAATAATAATTGGATTTTCGTTGTAGCGAAACGGCAATTTGCTTTGCTTTTTATTCTTTTGTTAAAGCTAAACCAAAGACTTTGTTTTTAAAAGTTCAGGGGGATGATTATCTTTTTGATAACGATGACTTAACAGTCCGCGCTCTAGTGTAAAGTTCATTGCTTTGTTCTTTATCTTTGTTATTTTACTATTATTATCGTTCTAAGGAAGGGTAAGGGACCTATTATGAAAAGTTTGTTAATTAATTACTGTAAAAAGTTATAAAATAGTATTAAAAAGCTGTTTTAATATCGTTTGCATACATTTTAAAATTAATACCGAAACTTATCTTTTAAATCTTGAAGTGTTAAAAATTGATTTTATCAAACTTTTAAAGGTTCTTTAAAATCGCTTTTGTTAAATGCCATAACGTACCCAAAAGTTTTTTATGTGCGATTTCTAGATTTTAACAATGAACAGTAAAAAAATTCTTTGCTTCATTTCATAATTCAGTCATCCATCAACATGACAGTTTAAATTTACACGCGACGACATATTTTCTCCACAATTTCAATGATTATACTCTGTTTAGTTCACTGCTCTCTTCCATTGTGATAAAATCGAGGTTGGAGCCTGTATTTTAACCCGCGCAGTGATTTAAGCTAAAAATTTCACTTGGATTTGCATTATTGCGTAAGTTTTGTAAAAAACAAAATCAAACCAAGTTCCCATCAGGTACAGTAGAATAATATTTTACTTTTGAACTTTGATGATGCTTAATCTCATTGATCTATTATAAAACTTCCTACATAAAAATGATGAATCTGATGATGACAATTTTACACTTTCACATCATTATCTATCCTCCAACAGTAATATGACAATACTAGATGTGTATTTAGAATTCCCATCATTATCATACTCAGCGTGTTCATCATACCATATCCGCTCGACAACCACATTTTTTGTCAGTCACTCAGTCAGTCAGTCAGTAGGACTTCTATTTCCTTCCTAATAATGCCTCACCTCAACAATTTCATGTTGTATAACAATGCTTCAACAATTGCGTGTTCTCTGTAGCAAAAGTGAATGGATTTGATGATGATGATAGGAGAGAGTGAGAGTGAAAATCTTTAGCTCCTTCAATGCATAACGAGAATTGCATCTTAGAATTGTATAATATTTTCAAAAGGAAATACAATATTTTTAGTAAATTGCTTCCTTACTTAATCAACTAGAGTTATACGTGCGTGTAAAGGGGAACCTGCTCAAATCTAATCAAAAAATAAGGGAAATGAGAATTTTAGGCGATATTGTCATAGCCGAGTTTGAGGAGAATGAGGAGTTAATGGTAATAAAATGCAACTTGAGGCAATTTCTGTAGAATATGAATAATTAATAAAGTGATAAATTAAAATATGATGCCGGCAATTATAATTATGGTATCTACACAGAATAAAAATTCTTTGTCAACGTCAACACAACTGTTTTTAAATTGTGTTCTTTGCTAGGGAAGAACGGAATAGGAAGTAGAAATTGCTTTGGGAAGTGGCATATGTGGAGCCGTTACAAAAAGCGTTAATGTCAATATCTCGATATTGATATGGCGTGTACTGCTGAAAACTGGTAAAAAACGGCAGATGAAATGAAAGATGTGTGCTTTATGAGATGAGGGAACGTGCCACCGTGACACGACGGCTACTGCACTGCAGCTGAAAAATATCATTTTCCTTATTTCCCTTGTGAAAATGAATTCTCTCAAATTGGAATTGGATTTTTGCTGTGTCATTCAAGGGAGAGTTTGAGCCTTTTCATCAAAATGAATGAATAATATTGAAATTTTTTATTGTTGAAAGCAGATTGTATTTCATTTCTTTGTTCCTGATTGGATTCCTATTTTTGCTGTGTCATTCAAGGGAGAGTTTGAGCCTTTTCATCAAAATGAATGAATAATATTGAAATTTTTTATTGTTGAAAGCAGATTGTATTTCATTTCTTTGTTCCTGTCAAATAATTTTACGTGGATATAAATTTTTGAGTACGTGCTACAGAATGAACACTCAAGATGGTTTCCTTGTTTAAGTATTTGAAAGATGAGTTTATGAAACAAAATACAGAGAAGGTGAGACCAGGTGAGATAATGAGGTTTTATCATCATGATGACTTTCGAGTTGATCCAATTTAGGAGAAAAAAGCAATGTTGTATACTACCTATGTCTCTGCGTAAAACTAGGTTGGATTACATTTTACTCATTACTCTCATTAGTTTTTATATAATCTCCTGCTCATTTCATCACTTCACGTACATGAGCATTCTCCTGCTCTGCAGATGTTCAAGTTTTAACTCTTTTCGTATACGCATTGGGGAGAAACAAAGAACTTATTCATATCCTTTTCCTTTCGAAACGATAACGATATGGAAGGAGATGTATTATTTAAAGTTTAAACCGTAGTTATTATTACACCTCTGCTCTCTCCTTTTATAATTTATCAAAATAACATTAACAAAGATTATATTTTAACAGCGATGCATAATAATAACTGCAGCGTGGCGCCGTGAACACCTACAGCTTAAAGGTAATAATGCACTTTTTAACTGTAACCCCTTAACGGCTTAGATATGACCGTTGACCACCTAAAATCCGTTGAAATAAAACTATAAATCTTTTTTATTTGCAAAAGTTTTTCATTTTCACTATTCATAAGTATGAAAATTGAATTATTTTTATGAATAGGTTTTCATAGCTCGTAATAATACCAAGGCAGATATTTTATTTTGCATAAAATTTTTGGTATTTATTAAAAAATATAATTAAATACAAAGTCAACCAAAAACTTTGTTTTTCTCAGTTTATTGCCCTCTGTTTTTCACAGAACAAAGAAGTTCAAAACTAAAATCCTCAAAAAAACCACAACCATACATCATCCAATGATCGACATATTTTTCATAAAACTTCCACAACTAGAAAAATACAAAATGCAATCATCATAACAATCATCTCCACACAAGTTTTTATCAGGATAATCACTTTTAACTTGCGTATTAACATAAAATGTAATAAAACGTTTTTCTTAATGCAATACTACCGGCATTGCTTTGATAAGTAATTGATAAGCCAAGCGCCAACCTAAACTAAATTTGCAAGATCAATGAAGTAAAAAACGTTATATTTTCCCCTCTCCCAGTTTTTTTAGTCCCGTGTGCAAAGGTAATTATGCACTTGACTGATAATAACAATGTCAACCAAAAACTCATTTCGACCCCGATTTGACTAGCACGCATAGCGAATGCTTAATTGCTCGTTAACAGATAAGCAATGTTGTTTAGTCAGCGTAAGTTTATCTAAATTTGAATAAATATTTACTTGAAATGGAGAAATGCGCGGTTTTTTACGGTTTTCTAACCAGCACATGACATAAACTATGTGTTAATAATGTTGAAAAAAGACAAGGACAAGAAAATGTCAAGAGGAGTATGATTATTATCCTTGTCTATATTTTCCAATCCATAGGTAGATAAACTTGCTAAATAATCGTATCCAGCATACATTATGCATAACATTTTGAAAATACATTTCAAATGCAGTTTTCAACAGTTTTCAACATGTTTTATTTTTTACATGGAAATACCAAATGATGTGGGAAAGGATAATTATGACCATCTTTTCATACTAAGGTTTATTATTTTCCCATATTTTTAACCGGACAATTCACTTTGCACACACACGTGAATTTTAAGAACGGATGTATTATTCGCATACCGCAGAGGGTAGAAAAAGGTTGAATTCAACATCTCTCTCTGTTTTTCTCCATAAAATTATGAAGGAGAAAAGAGATTCTCCTTGGGAAGAAAAATATGAGGTTTAGCATTCACATAGCCTGAAGCTTTCCTATTCTTTGTATGCCTCTCTTGAAAAAGTATTTGGTAAGAAGGGAGAGGATTTGAGAGAAGTAAGTGAGTCAGTGTGGCAGTAGTAGTCTTGGACTAACCATGGGAGAAGGAACGCTGCAGCAACTTCAAAAAATACTAATTTTTATACCTTTTTTAAACTGATTACACCATATTATCTAACAACGTAGTAAAAACTAATATATAGCGAGGCAAGCGCAAGAAGCGCTATATTGAATAACAAGCTTGAGCTTACAGCGCAGTAATGATAATAACGCCGGGACGCAACGTTCGTGTTGAAAAGCGTTGCAGAAAATAACGCGTTTGTTGGTTATATGAAGAGTGTTCATTTGTTTGGAGTGAACTGAAGCGTTTGTGGAGAAGATAAGCTTGTTTGATAAGGAGTGAGGTGCTTGCATAGCATTCTGGATTCAGTTGCGCGTTGTCTGTGAAGAAGCCTGGAAAGGATTTCCAGACAAAGATTGTGAAAGAATTTTTTTGTGGTTAGGAAATTTTATTTTGTCATAAAAGTAATAAAATTGCTTAACAAGTAATATTTTTTATTGTGAATGAGTCAAAAAATTATTACCCTTTGTTAAAAAGATATTTCTGTGCTAATGCAAATGTCTTAATCACAAAAGTGACATTGGGGAAAAGGCAGACAAAGTAATTAAAAACTCATTTGAATATATTCTGGTGCTTAATTTAATTTTCGGTGCTGCTGATTTTGTCGTCGTAAAAACGTTCACTTTAGTGAGGGGTATTATAAAGTAATTTGCATAGTATTACGTAAAATTGTCGAAGGAGAATATTTGCATAAATTGTGAAGAAATACGTAAGAATTGTAAAAGAGAACGTTTTGGAACGTATTTGAACTAAAAGCAGGATTCAACTTGATTGAGGAAACGAGTGATTTTTACGCAATTTTGGAGTTTTAATTAAAGTTAATTGTGATTTGTGATTAAAGTGAAAAATTGTTCCTGGAACGGAGGATTTTAAAACGGGATTTTTTGGTTTTGCTATGCCTTGTAATAACACGGTAAGTAGTTAAAATTTAATTGTCAATTAATTTAATTAAAGTGTCATTTAGTTTAATTAGGGCACATCATTTGTTATTTTCCGAGGCTAATTCTTGAGTTGGCATTCAATCAGCTTGTTTTTCCACAGAAAAAGGGAGAATTGGTTTTGCAAAAAAATAATAACTGGAGCGTTTTCCTTGCGAATTTGTGAATTTTTTTGCAAAAAAGTGTTCTCTGTAGTGTATTTTAACATCAGTTTTGACGGTGATTATAAACTTTGTTAAATCCTTTGTCTTTTGTACTTTACTATCATTCGCGTCATTCATTCATGATTAGAAAAATAATTTCCAATTCACGAGAATAAATTCCAAATCACAATGAAATTTAATGTTCGTATAAAAATCAGTGAAAAATAGTCCATTAAGAAGAGGTTGGCAACAACAAAAACATGAAAAACCATCTCTGGGTCCATTGTTAGAGGTTAAATAAACATAGAAAGTGAAATGATTGTCGAAAACGCCAAAACTGAGTTGCAAGAGCTCAATCAACAGTTCATCTCGGTTTTAACTTTTTTATAGCGTCAGCATTTTAGATAATTGCAAATGATTCTCAGAGTTCTTCAGTTTTATGATGAGGGAACATCATCTTTTTAAAATTCTATATGAAAACATGTGATAATATTTTCTCATCATTTGCAAAATTAAACAAAACGCTATGGCAAGGTCAAACAAAGAACAAAAATGTTTTATATACTGACTAAGCATAAAGATAATAACGCTGCTGTGTGCAGAATCCATGTAGATGAAATGAAATTCGCAACATTTGATGAAGCCCTCTATCTTTTATGCTTCTGTTTGCAACCACAGCCATAATAGGGATAATTTCTAACTCGCAGTTCTGGCTTAAAACACAAGCAAGACATTTTAGCGTTATAAGATAGGAGAAAAGTGTAAATGCACGTGCATTTTTAGCTTTTTTGCATATTTTCCCCTATCCCATAACGCTAAAATGTCTTGCTAGTGTTTTAAGCCAGAACTGCGAGTTAGAAATTATCCCTATTATGGCTGTGTTTGCAACGCTATGAAAGTATGATTCACATGTTTTAACGTTTTTGTTAAACTGATTGAGTGAAATTGAAGGAAATGATCTATAAAAAGTGAGTTATGCAAAGTCACATTTGGGGAAATAGTTTGCCAAGTTTCATTTTGTCAGACATTTTGGCAATGACCATGATGGCATCCACTAACTTTGCAACCTCGTCATACAGGCTTTGTTCTGTATCTGTTTGGCTTCTGGCTGCATTATTTATTGAGCTGACGGAAATGGAATTTTTGAATGCAATAGCTCCTTCCTGAATTTTCAAAGTAACTTAAAATATTGATTATTGCTAGCTACATTTGGTAAAATTCCATTTAAAATCCAGGTTGTACGAAGAAGGTTAAAATTTAATAGACTGGACAGATTTTGCGTAAAATAATGTTTTTGAAGGAAGCTATTTATTTTGAAGTGCATAATTGTATATTTATTAACTGATTTAGCTGACGTTGATCCGTGTTTGTTCATTGAGTAAAAAAGGTAATAAAATGATGTATTAAGGAAGACATTTTGATGACATTTTATTATTTACAAAGTTTTTATCACTATTTATGACATTTGCAGTGTTCCTTTCAAAGAATCTCACAAAATAAAATCAATTTACGTCACACTAAAAAAGTCACAAACAATTCGTATGAAAGAACAAAACCAAGTAGGATAACAGATTATGATTAAAAACTGAATTAGTAAATGCAAATTTAACTTATTCCTTCTTTGTTTGCATTATTTGCCAATATTTTAGTACAGTTAGCTTCCTACTCATCTTCATAAATTACTCAATTTTTTCTTTTTGATAAGCTTATCTTTTAGATAAGTAAGATGACGTTTGCTAGTCTAACATGACATGTGACACAGAAGTTGACATTCTTTTTTGATTTGCCGTTAGTTAAATGCAAATTTAACTTTGTTTTATTCCTTCTTTGTTTGCAATATTTGCCAATATTTTAGTACAGTTAACTTCCTACTCATCTTCATAAATTACTCAATTTTTTCTTTTTGATAAGCTTATCTTTCAGATAAGTAAGATGACGTTTGCTAGTCTAACATGACATGTGACACAGAAGTTGACATTCTTTTTTGATTTGCCGTTAGTTTAAACTTCTGGGGGTTACACTGGATAATGTTGATGTTGGTTTGCGCGCTTAGATTTTAAACTTGTGGCCTTTGGAACTTTGACCTCAGCTAATCAGAATGACATTCAATTTTAATTCTTTTCAATTTATTTAATGTTTGGAGTATCAAGATTGTCTCTGGACTCCTCTACCGTATCATGCCATGTTTACTAAGATGACGATGGCTGGATATTAAATGACCTTTTTAATCCAGTTTATATAAGCTTAAAAGAGCAAACTCCCAGCAATGTAGATTTTATAACTGGTCTCTGGCCGAACTTGACTCTGGATCTATTTACAAATCTAAAGAGATTATAAAATAGAAAAAAGCTATGGAATATTTTTTGCTGAGTCTTGTTTGCATTTCTAAAGAGCTCCGGTCGAGATCACTTATGTGAGGCTGTTATAAAAATTGAAGTGTGTCTGTGTTTATTTTAAAGATTTTACAGATATCATTTCTGACATTTTGCCCTGATCAAAAAATGATTTTACTATGATTTGACCTTCACTTTTAAGTTTAATATCTTTGGCTTGTTGACTTTTTTCATAACATTGTTTCATCCAATAAAGCTGCTGGAGAGATGTTATTTGCTCAGGTTTATGTCATTTCGTGAGGAGTGTGATGATAAAAGAAAACTTTTGTCTTGTGTACGTGCTTTTAAAGCTCATTCCAGGCATTATCTTCTTCTGTTTTAGCTCTTAAAAGTTCTTTCATTAAAATGAAATTCTTAACAGAATATATTTTCCTTATTGACAATTAAACACTTTAAAGATGCTTCCTTAGTGTTTTGCTGTCACTGGCTCGTTATTTTTCTGCTATTAAGATTAATTAGATTAAAAAGTCGTATTCGTATTAAGAAAACTGAATAGAAATGATAAGTTGGATAAAAGATTCTCATTGATTGCTCATCATCAGCATCTGGAGGTGAATAGCGCTATTGTAGAAAAGAAATGGCATTGTCCAGGTGTTCCCTTAGTTGACAATGAAGACGGCTGTCTCGTCAGAAGAGCTTTGATGGTGATGACAATGACAAAAGACAACAATAGCGATATTGTTTCTGTGTCCAGTCATCTGGCAAGTATAGAATTCTAAGTTTTAGTATTTTTCCAAAACTCCAAAGTCCAAACGTTTTAAGGGGAAAAGAACGCAATTTTATTCTCCAGATTCCATCTTCACCCAGTCAAACCTGAATCTTAAAAATACACCGTATTTTATTCAATTGTGCTCCTGGATTCTATAAAATTTGGATAATTCAGATCCCAAGGGTAAAATTGCAGACCTGGGGCCTACATATAGAAACTACGGTATGCAACAAGTTTTCTGCGGGAGGTTTCCCTAATGTTTGCACACTTTATTTCTAAGTCTGCATGTGCATTTGAATTTTGAACGCTTCAGCTTGTTGAGCGCTATCTGTTTTTTGTTTGCTACGGGTTGTGGGTTTGTATGATGATATTCAGTTTTTTCATCTTACAAGGTCAACATGTTACTAGAATTTATAAGCCCAAGCGTCATCATCACTCAGTTTTTGTAAAAGAATGAGAGTAAGACTCGGTCTGTTGGATTTTTCGTGAGAATGGATAATGTTGATGGGAATGATAGGAGAGTTGGAGATGAGTCGCTTTTTTTAACTGGAATAAGCCATGCATAGAAAATACGTGTTTGTATGGTATGGATTGTACATTTTTGGTAGTTTTGCTACCTTAAAAACATATTTTATTATGATCGTAAGAAGAAAGAGCTTTCGTACCTGGAGTTATCAAGAAAGAAATGAAAGAAGAGTTAGCACAGTTTTCTTAGAGAACAATAAAAAATTTTAATGAGGATGAGCAATGATGCTGGATGAGAAAAAAATTGCCAAGTTTTTTCCTTGTTTGAATAAAAGAATGACATTAGCTTGTGCATGTCAATTTTAAATCTTGATTAACATTTCATTTAGTCTGTTTTAAACAGAATATTTTTTGTATGAGGAAAATATTGCGCAATTTTAATAACCGGAGAGGAAAGAAGGGGAGAGTGGAAAAGAGGAGCATTTATGATTTTAAAAACTTTTTTTAAAACTCTTTCATCATATTTTGAAGGGATGAATGTTTTTTAAAAATCGTAAAAAAGAACCTTTTTATGTTTTTTCCTGTGCTCATTTCTTGAGGATGTTGTTGTTGCTGGTTTTGTTGAAGGATAATCTTTCCATCTAAAAAGATGAAAATGAATGAAAGTTTTCGAATGGACAGGCACGGACGGAGAAACCAGGTGTACGTTTTTGAAGAGATGAGGCAATCCAGCACGCTTTCATTTAAGTGTTCTCTAACTCTGACTGCTCATAAAACTTTTTCATTATCAGTCCTGGATAAAAAGAAAGCTCACAGCAGCATCCTTGTCTTTCCATTTCATTCCATTTGGGTGAAGAATGTTGTTTTCTTCCAGAGAATGAGCAGATGCCGATGTTGAAAGCTCACAGCAGCATCCTTGTCTTTCCATTTCATTCCATTTGGGTGAAGAATGTTGTTTTCTTCCAGAGAATGAGCAGATGCCGATGTTTGTAAGTTTGGTTTGTATGGAGAAGGTGAAGTAGAAGACTTGGTTTCTTCTCTCATCCATGACAAAGAAAAAGCCTGAGGCTGTTGGTTAGTAGGCAAGAATAAAAAATCTACAGTCACGTGCCCGCTCCATGATAGGATTTGGGCATGGCATAGTTTTACATACGGACATATGGCGTTTGAAGAATCAAATGGCGTGTTTTGCCACACGTTTCTCCAGCTATTGACGGATCACATTGATTGAACGGAGGAATACGCCCCGTGGATATTATAATTTTCCAGAGAATGTTATTTAATTTTTTGTAAAGATGCGAATAGGGATGACACGCTGTTTATGATAAGATGGCGATAATCACGGCCATTTGAAGACCTTGATTGTGCAATCTCTTGCTGGGGTTTATAAAGAACAGACGGGGCAGATGTTATTTTTGTTAAAACTGTATTAAAAAGTATTATAGGAATGTGCTGATATTTGCGTTTTTCTTGCTGTTTTTCTACTTATGATGAGGAATATGACGAAGATGACATTTGCATGGTCTATATGAATACAAGAAGGACAGAGACGCATGTGATGTTAAAAGAAGGCGAGACCAAAAATAATTTTAAAATGGTCACATAGGCAATAGCCCACAGTGCTAAATTAGCTGAATTGAGAGGCGACATGAAATTGTATAGCAGCTGCCTATGATGCCATTATATTGCTATTTTTTAGATGAAAATGGAGCTGAAGATGAAGCAATTTTTGTTTTTCTTGTGTAGACGGGGAAAAGAGAAATATGAGTTGTAATTGCTGTTGAAAGCTGAAAAAAACCTTGTGTGTGACAAAATGTGACGGGAAAAAGGATATTAAAGATGATGAAATGCGTAATAATAAGGAAACCTTTTAGTATGTAAGAGGAGCTATCTTGCACAATCGCATTTTTAAACTGTGGGGTTGGTATATGAAGTAGATTTCACAGATGTAAAAATTTGTCAAAATCAGCAGAAAAATTAGCTTAGCAGTGTTTTTTTCCTTCAACAGAAGTTGTTTTTGTTGGATGCTTTGTTTGACTCATTTTTTCATTTTTCTTTGTTCGCTTTTCGTGCGAAGTGGGATGTCGTTGGTTTCTGGGATGAGGATGGATGTGGTATTGTGCTGACAAGCTAAAAAAATATACGCAGATCTCATATCCTTTATGAAAGTCATTAAGATTCTCTTTCCAGGAATAGGATTTGATTAGGATGAAGTACAAAGAAGTATGTGGGCTCTTATTTTTAAAGTACAAAGAAAAATCAGATACAAGAATATTAAAAATAGAATTAATTTCATGTCTGGAATATTTTTTCCAGCGCATTTTCATCAAAACATATTTTTTACAAAAAGATAGATCAGGCAAGAGATGCATGTGACCTGTGATGTGAGTGACTGGTCGGTGATTATGTAACTATGTTGAAATGGCAAAAACCGCACAAGAGGAAGTCGAAGTGCAGGTTTTGTTATCTGGCCCTCCTCCCCCACTTGAAATAGATTAATCGTGCTTGTAATTCTGGATTTAAGAGAGCATTAGCCTTTTTAATGTTCATATCCGCAATTATAAAATAAATCATTGAATGATTACGGATGATAAAGTGATGAAATGAACAAGTGTTATTTTCCCCTATTATGTATTTTTTCTGGAAAAACTAGTGTTGATGGTGAAAAAGAGATGTCAAAAAAGGAAAATACAATGTCTGGAATAGTAATAAATATGATGATGGAATACAATTTAGATTTTACTGAAAAATATAGTTTGTCATTTCACTCTCGTTATTTAAGCAAGCTGTGTATTATGATTATATTCATGGTTGTGACGAAGATGATGATGAGTGATTCGTTCAAACATTTGCAATTTGTTGATGATAATGAACCTTTTTACAAGCTGGAAGTAAGACAGTAGATTAGATCCAGACTTTTTAAAAAATAATGAAACAGTATTTTTCCTATTTTGCAACTGGGAAAGTTAATATTTACCCAAGTTTATCTTCTATTTACGCAAAGATTTTAGCGAAAAACAATAAGAAAGAAAGTTGTAAAAAAGGTATAAAAATTTTGTCTCGTAAAAAAAGGAAGAAGGGTTGAGTATGGATGAGTATGGATGAGTGTGTGAAATAAATATTTTTGCAGATTTTATTTACGTTAACATCCTTTTGAGAGGGGAGAGTCAGTATTCAATTTTTTATTGCAAAAACTATGGATTTAAGAACAGACCACCATCTCTGTAGTAAAAAATGGTAGTTCACGGCCATTCAAAGTGAAATATAAGCAGAGATTTAACCTTGAGAAGAAAAAAGCATAAAAAACTGTGTTGGAATAGTGAATACACGTTTTTAAATGAGGATAATACTAAATGATGATGTCGTGGATTGAGTGGAGGCGGAAAAAATGCTTATGGCTCTCTGTGCAAAAATATTTTTGCATGGGATGGAATCAAGAGATGAGGATGTGGAGATGACTGTAGTAGGCTTTTCGCAGAAATTGAGAAGCTTGGAATAACAAGAGCCAAAGCTTTATGATTTGCAAATCAAATAGGAAATGTTTAATGCTAATTTGTTATTGCTTTGCCAAAAGTAGCAGATGGCAAATTTTGTGATTTTAATGCAAAAATCAATGCAAATTTTTATTCCAAAGGTTGTCATTTGTAAATAACAACAAATTTGTTTTGCAGAGGAGTAAAAGTCTGCATTTTTCTATTTAATATGATTGACGAGGTTGTGGATAGAGTTTCACAATTTGAAATATTTTATTAATACAGATTAAGATAAATTGATTGACTTTTAGTGAAAAAGGGTTGAAATATGATCGCTTCCTAGTTCCTCCTCAATTAAATCAGCAGCCTTCTCAACAAAGCAAATTATAGGCAAAGTCACGCTTCCCATTTGCTTATGATTCCCTAGCCCTCGTTAACTTGTTAAGCCACATGTTAATGGGAATGTCAATCTTCATAAAGGGAAAAAATGTTCCAAATCAATTTGCAGTAGGGCTGCGTTTGCAATTGAAAAATCAATTTAAATGACTCAGTCGTAAAATAAGAGGGGCAGAGTTTATTAACAAACAAGAGAATTAAAAATTATGACGTGGCTATAGTTAAAAGGAGTAACGGTAAAATAAAAAGAGCGTTACAAGGAAAAAATGCAGTTTTAAGACTAGTATGAAGTATGAACTGATGATAGTTAATTTTTTCGTACGCTGCGCTGCACATTCATAAATTCACTATTTATAACCTTTTTGGAGAGTCCGTCCCTGGCATTGAATTTTTTATTGGCGAGAAAAAACAATGAGAGATTGCGGCGGTGAATGGCGAGGGTCAATGCCAAGGTCACTTCTGTCATCGTTAACGCTTAAAACCTAGCTTAGCTGCAGGTTAAACCGTTTAAAGAAATTGATTGATGTTAATAATAACAATTAACGGTTTATTAATTATTGAAATGATTATTTTATTACAGTCAATGATGCTCCCACTTACAATGGACGGTCATCACCATGTCGGCGGTGGAGGAGGGGGTGGTGGCGTCATCTCACCGATTATCCAGCCTCAGAATAAACCCATGTTGAATGGAAACTCTGCTGCTGCCGCCGCTGCGGCTGTAACGGCTGCGCTGAATGCTGCGGCAAACAACAATTTAAACAGTTTGAGCAACAACGCCATTGCTAACGCGCAAGCTAATGTGAATGCTGCTGCCGCTGCTAATCAAAATCAAAGCAGTCGGTATAAAACTGAATTGTGCAGGTAAGGACAAAAATAGTATTCATTCTTTCAATTACTTTATGAATTATTCACAAAGTTTTTTAAAAAATTATTTGTTTTCATTTATTAATGAGGGTGGTGTTGGCAAATAATAGTAAAAAATGTTCCAGGGAGAGGAAACATGTTTTCATGTAAATTTCTTAGAATAGCAATAATCGCAAATAATCATAATGAGGTTTAAAACAGTAAACTTTTGCATTTTAAGAATGAAAATGGAGTTTTATACGTAAACACTAGTTTGTTAGTTGAAGTGTCCTTGAGACATGACTACAATAAACAAAAACAAAATAATAATAAACGCTTACTATGTCTACCTCAATAAAATTCTGTGTTGGTTGGAGTTGAAGCGTTGCGGCGCTGCTGGTGTGTGGTGGCGGTAGTGATGCCGCTTGGGATTGTTAGGAATTCGTGTTTGTAATGTACTTTTAGCTTAAACATAGTTTGTGGAGGTTTACAATATCATATCACGTTCTCCTTATGATTAAACGCTTTTGTGGAGTTGTGGAGGGAATGTTTGCTAATGCATTTTGTATTGCAGTGAGAGAATAAATACGAAATACGTAATCGCTTCCGCACTCTCTCTTTTTTCTAATAATGCTTAGAGTTGGGTGAGGGCATGCTTCAGTTTGAGAGGAAAGAGAAGGGGATAAAAAATAATGAAATGATGACATGATTGCTTCCCTGTTTGCTCACATATCAACCAACAGAGATTTTATAGATCAAAAGCCCCTTCCTATTGGGCTTGAAAAAAGAATGACTTCTTCCTGACTATGATTTTGGAAGGAATTGACTGAATTGAGATGAATGAATAAGAATGTTTTTTATTCTCTTTTTATACAGACCTTTTGAGGAGTTTAATGTTTGCAAATACGGAGACAAATGTCAATTTGCACATGGGCCGGCAGAACTAAGGAAAATGCCAAGACATCCAAAGTACAAGACGGAACTTTGCAGGACATTCCATACAATGGGATTGTGCCCTTATGGACATCGTTGTCATTTTATTCACAACTCGGATGAGATTAACATTGCCGCTGGTGGGAACAACGGAGGGAATAGTAATGGAGGAAATAATCAAAATCAGAATGCTGGACAAACAAGTATTATCGGACAGGGAGTGACCGCGCCAAAGGTCTGGCCAATAAATACTAATGATTATGCTAATGATTATGTTTTGTGACGTGATTAATTAAGTAATTATCTGGTTTGTTATAGGATTTGATCACGCACAGATCCAGTATGAGTTCCAGCTCGAGCACGGCTAGCTCCAGCTCCTCCACTTCGGGACTAGGCTCAGGTGGCTCATCCCCAGTGTACCATCCTTATCTTCCATCCGCAGGAGGATTAGGAAATGGACCGGATTCTGATTTGTTGGCTGCAGGCAGCCGCAAGTGGGTTAACTTTTGGACAATTAGCAGCAGCTGCTCAAGTGCAAGCTCAGTTGGCCTCTGCTGTCCTTCCTCCGTTGAGTCCAAGTCAGTCTCCATCCTTCTGCTCCAGCGTTCCTTCCCTTAGCTCTTCTCCACCTTTGTCTGCCACTTCCAACACTAGTTTGAATGCTGCCTCACATTTTTATACTCCTATTAACTTCTACATGGAAAACAATCACAGACTTCCTGTCTTCTGGAATTTGTCCCCCTAAAAATGGACTTGCTTTTTTTAAAAAGTCAAAAATATTTAGATGGAGTTTTTAAATCTCTACTATGATATTTTATTTTCCTGCTGTGAATACGTTATTTTACCGGATTTATATTATTCCTTACTTTTCTTTTTTCATGTGTTTTTTGATAAGAATAAAAAATATTAAATAGTAATTTAATTTAAGTGAAAATGGTGGAGTTTTGTAGTAATCATACATGGTTAACAGCGCATTATAAAATGAATAGATACTAAGCTTTATAGAAAAAGATATTATTTTGTTCGAAATTAGTTAATATATTAACCCTGAATTTTATAATTTCTAGTTTAAAATAAGATTCCTTCTTTGCAATTTATCTTCCTTTGAAATCTATAGGAAAGCATGTCGAGTTCTGTTACATCATGGCGAAGAAGTTTTGTAAAATATCTTGTTTAAAAGAAAGATTTAAAAGCTAAAAATCTTTATGTCATGTTAGATCGTTAATCGTTATATGTCCGAATCGTTTGAAATAGACTTAATATATTATTTTTCGTGTAAATTATAAATGTAAATAAGAGGTTTTGTAGTTTTTAAGAGAGGAATTTATCGCACTTATGTTTTCTTATCGCTCTTCGGTAAAATATAGGAAAAATGTTTAATTATGTACCTTCGAAATATTTGGACTGTTTAGTTTATAGAATCGCACAGAATTTGGTTTGAGGTCCACTGTAAAAACATTGTTACGCTTGAAAATTTACAAATTGTTCTTCCTGTTAAAAAATCCAAAGGGACCAAAATTTAAGATCGGTAAAGTGTTAATTTTAATAGGTGAATTAGTTTACGTGGTTGACGTAAAATGGCAGGGAATTGACAAGAATTGTTAAAATAGTTTTTGTTAAGAATGTAATTTTATTGAAAAAACGTTAAAAATACTTAATTTTTGTTTTTAATTTTTTTGCTAATTCTTAATTAGTCTTTTTAGTTTACTTGAGATCATTTCGTTGACGAATGGTAAAAACGAAGTAATTTATTCAATATTTAAAAACTTAGATTTCCTTTAAAGATCGAAAAAGGAAGGTCCGATATTAGTATTTTGTATTTAATACGATATATAAATTAATTATTATATAACGCTATATTATTATTTGTTATTAAATTGTTAACTTAATTCCAGTTTTGAAATATTGTTAGTTAAGTGAGTTATTGGCATTGGCTTTATTTGTTATGTAATGTTATTTTGTTTTTGACACAGGAANTGGCTTTATTTGTTATGTAATGTTATTTTGTTTTTGACACAGGAAGTATTTTCTAGAGAAAGGCTTGCCCAAGATTTTTTTCTATTTTTTAACTGATATTTTCTCTTTTTTGTAGACATATGCATAAAAAATTGAAGGTAGCTTTGCTAAAATATTAAACGGTGCGATGAAAATACATATTTAATTAAAAACGATAATTATGTAATCCACACACACGTACCTTCTTAGGTTTAATTGGGATTGAAGACAAGTATTTTTTATGAAGATCCGTCAATTGATTTTCTCTATTGATTTGTAAAACTTTTTTAAAATGGTTTGGTTCTTAATTTGCAGTTTTTGTAGAAAATTATTTCTGTCGGTGGTGAATCAGGAATGGGGATTTAATTCGATGGGGGTTGTTTGGTGAAGAAATGTTGTTTTTGTCTTCAGAATAATAGTTAGTATGTCACTCGATAGTTGGCATAAAAAGTGTTATTAATTTTAACAGATGTTTAATAAAATATATAATTGTTGTATTTAAAGAAAGGATTTTGTGGATTATTGCATAAAATTTCATCAATTAGTAAACCTTCATAAAAATAAATAGAATTGTCCACTACGGAAGATATTCATGTACCCGTACAAAGTCAAACAAATCAAATCTGATATGAATTGAGGGACAGGAAATCCAGAATTCTGTTTGAATTATCCTTCACGACTAAATCTTTCACAATAAAAGGAAGATCTCGGGGTGATTAACGCTTTGGACATTTCATTTTGCACTTTTTTCGATGTCATTAACTAGCATTAAGTAGCCTTAAATTCTGGTTTTTAAATATTCTCCATCACATCTATCGCATGTCTGCCACTTCGTCAAATAACTTCGTCTTTTGTATAACCTTTGTTAAATAACCTTTTTCTACTGACCCGGGTGACGTAAGTAAACGGAACGGAGAAAGCTGTTTATATGAATAAACAAAATTTGACAGTTTTAAGACATTTTAGTGCATAATAAACACTTAAATCTCCAATTCTCTCGATCATAATCATCTCATGCTTGTTCTGTACAAGCGTCTTTTCTAAAGTACGTCAATTATTTTTAAAAACTATCAAAAAGCTACTCTACCCATTTTAAATTGTACCATATCAAATTATTTTAAATCCAAAATGGAAACTCAAATGTTGTACAACTTTCTCCTTTTACTCTCAAATTGCACTGTAAATTTCTACGGAAGCCGGAAACCTCTCCTATACACCAACTTTTCTAAAAGCTTTGAAATATCATCCACTTTACAAATCCCGATTTATTCCAGTACAAATCAAAGCCTTATATTCCTTGCGGTTGAATCCATTAACCAACAAATCACCTTGCAAAATCAACAACTCCGTTTCACCTCCAACTGTCAAGTTCTATTTGCCGATGTAGACCAATCTTTTGTTTATTTTATAACCACCCTCCTCTTTTCAAATCGTGGAGGGAGGAAAAAACTCCAAAAAACCAAAAGATTTCACTATCTCGTATTATTCTTAAATTACAAAGATGATTACTTCAATTCCTTGCGAATCTACATGGGACATCCAAAACTAGCACAGGAAGTTCCGTACAGGTTTGTAGACATTTACTCAAGTTTCCCTATTTTCATTGTGTACTCCAACCAACTTTATTTATCTTCTGTTGTACACGAAACAACCTTTAAATATTATAAAATGCCGGACAACTTTTTAAAAAACATAATCCCGAAGGATATCTCCTTAAAAGATAACCTAACGAGTCTCACCTTACCCGAGATTAAGACCTTGCAGGTTATCTACATGAAAAAACACTTTTCTCGGAGTATTCGCACATCCGAAATTAAACGTCAGGAGTTTAAACAATGTGAAGCAATTTTATCACATAAATCTCCCTTATCATCTTCGTTAAGCAAAATTGATTCATGTCTGGAAAGGGAAATGTCCTTGAAAAACATCTCCGTTGGGTTCATCCGTCGCCTATTTGACTTTGAAACTTTAGGAATGATGCCCTACACAAGTGCAAATTACTTTTTCACTTCCCGCATTACATTTAAAGGGTTCCGTTACATAATTTTTGTAGAAAATATTGGAGAACGCAACAAACAAAAAGACTTTTGGGCATTACTCCGTCCATTTCCAAGGTCAATTTGGATAACAACTTTAACTACCGGAGTGGTTATCTCAGTTTATTTTCAATTTTCAATCAGGAAAGCCCCAACTTATCTATTTCTTTCAATTTTCTTAAACCTGGACGTTACTTCATTAAATTGGAGTAATATCCGGGCTTCAACAAAATTAGCAATTCATTTATGGCTGTACCTCTCCTTCCTTCTCAAGCTTTTCTACACCTCCGATTTGTATTCTTTTTTAACTGTTGAGCCAACAGTTTACGTCCCACAAACCTTCCCAAGTGTGATTGACTCCTCTTTTCCAATCATTGGACAGGGTTCGGATTTATCCGAGATTTGTAGAACTTTTCTTTACAAACAGTTTCAGAAATTAGAAAGGTTTCAAAACAAGACTTCCTGCTTTAGCAAAACTTGCTTTCTGGAAAAATTGATTTCCATAAATCTGCTCGATGATTCAGAAAGATATACTCTACAAATGGATAATTTGAGTGTGATTTCCTATCAAATAAAATCCTTACGAGAGCGACGTAACGCCCTCGTCGGGGAGAGAATTTGCTTCACAGAAAGAAGCCGGAAATTACTAGAGTTGGGCTTCATTCGAAGACTTGGAGCTCGTTATTTTGGCTGTGGCAAAGACCTGAACTTCCGCGGGGATCTGTTTGCTTATCTTTACAAATCTCCAATAGATTTTGACAGGGGATTGATGGAAATATTCGCAGTTTTGGTGTTCTCAAAGAAAAAGATCTGAACTTCCGCGGGGATCTGTTTGCTTATCTTTACAAATCTCCAATAGATTTTGACAGGGGATTGATGGAAATATTCGCAGTTTTGGTGTTCTCAAAGAAAAAGCCGTTTTATAACAATAATCCTTTAATGTTCAACACCTTGGAGGGATGGATTGGAAGGGAGTGTTTAAGTTCGGAAATGTTAAACGAAGTAATCGGGTGGTTGGAGCAATCCGGGGTTGTTATCAAATGGACAAGTAAAATCCACATGCGTCTCTTGGCTTTCAAACTAAAAGAATTGAAGAACCGACTAGGGATTAAAAACCGAAATAATTACACAGGAAGTATTGGAATGGTAACAGAGCTCATTGAGAAAATGAGAATTACAAAAGACGAAGACAATGATGATAACGTTGGGGACAATGACGAAGGTGTGAAGAACTCCACGCTTTACACGGTGTGGGCCTTGTTCTTAATGTTTTGTGGATGTTGCTTTGTCACTTTCTTACTTGAGATTATGCAATATCATTTGCTTAACTGTTTTGGAGCTTTTACTTTAGAAAAAGTTGTTTCATTGTGGGTTGATCTTACACAGGTATAAAGAAAATCTTGTAAACATAATAAGTTTCATGCACGCTGTACTTGATTACTGCAAATAAATATGGCGAAGCCTATACAAAAGCAAAACTCTTAATTCTTCATTTGCCTTTTATTTAAGGGTTCGCTTCTTTATATGAGATTTCACTGGCCGTTAACATAAATCTTCCAGCATTTCATTATTTGCCACTCATTGAAGATTTAGACTTCAGCTAAAAAATACAGACTAGTTAGTTAGTATCTATGTGTATGTAATAGTCACAATCATATACTTAAAAACAGGAATGCATTTCCGTTCTACGACGTAATAAACTAGCATCGGTCAGAATGTTACTTTTTAGGCTGCATAACTAGTGAAATGTAACCGCTAAGAGGGCAATTGAATGAAAGCACATATAATCCGACCTATGACCTAGTCATCATAAATCATTTCGACGCAGTTTTAAGCGTTACAAAGAATGTTAAAAGGTAAAAAGTTGTGAATGAAAAGTCTTCCAAGATTAACAGTTGCAGGAGTATAAAAAGGACATTGTAAAGGGACATTTCTTTTTTATTCTTTCTTCTTTCGTTGACTACCGTTCAACCGCTAACTTTTGCAACCGATTTTTTATTTTTCAGTGTTTCATGTATGTAAGAAGTGTTTACAACATTGTTTTCAATTTGTAATGGAGTAAAAATACATGGATCCGTGACTCTTGATTAGTGGATTATTGCATACAATTGTATCTGTTAGTAAATCTGCATACAAATAGTTGAATTATGGAATTGTCCGGAAGATGATCATGTGTCTAAACTTAAAAAGCATTATATGAAACATAAACATTACTGAAAACAGTTGCAAATTACCTACCAAGACATGTAGCAAACTATAGCCAAACATGGAATAGTTATCTTTTTGAGAAGGAGTCTTTATTGCATTAAAACATACATTTTTAATATTTTTAATATTATAAGACAGAAACTGATTTACTATTATTACTTTAAAGTTTGCAAATGTTTGAATTAATTAAAAACCTGTTTAAATCAAATTATAATATTAACAGTCCGCGGAATAACAACCTGGCAGTTTTGTAACTACGAGAATTAATAGTTGCTAAGAAAATTATCTATATTGTATTAAATTAGGGTTGTCGGTCATTTACCGGGCGAACGGTACCCGGTTACTTTTTATCACTCAAACCCGATAAAAATGACTAATTCGATGTAGATAAGGTCACAGAATACGATTCCTGTGCTTAAACTCATAAAAATCATTCACTTATCAATTTCAACAATCATGCCTATAGCAACTATTGATGCCCCACCAAACGTTTTTTCGATTCTCTATATTGATTTGTTTCGAATTCCTGAGTTACACTTAATAATCTTGCGGTTTTCATTTCAATATATTTTAATATTTACCATAAAATATCTTAGAGCCGGGTATCAGATAAACGCCGGTCCTTAAAGAACGCCGGGCAAACTGAAACCTACTTCAAACTAATGCCGGGTCAAAAATGCATTTAAGGATTATTTATTTTTTCATGCAAAATTCACTAAAACTGATTTAATCACAAGTAAATCAATGTAAAATGCAATATTTAAAAGTATTGTAATGATAAATTATTGAATATTCCAAAATTTTTATATTTGACTAAATAAAATATCGGGGTTTTCATGCGAAATGTTTTATCTGAAACTTAGTTTTTAACGAAAAGTAATTCAATGTTTTGGAAATCCGCCGGGCCTCAAATAAACGCCCGTTTCTAATAAACGCTAGGGGTAATGGGTCTGAGTTTCAAATTCCGCCCCAGGCGTTTTCAGAAATTTGACGATATATTTGTAAGAAACAAAAATCCGACGATTTGTCGAATATTCCCGCTACCTACAAGAATTATGTAATTATGTGACAAAATGAAAAACTTCAATTTACCCACAAACATCTTTGGAGTTAGAGAAAGAAAGGTCATTATTTTTATAAAATGCCAATTGCGGCACTAAATAAAACAGGCGACGCTAGTAAATGGTTTTTAAATAAATTTTAATTTCAATTTTTAAAAATTACGGTCTTTATAAGCATATTATACCAAAAAGGCTGAACTAGCATCAGGCATTTCACGTTATTACTAGCTGGACGCAGTGAAGCTAGTATAGGTTTGGCTTTGATGGTCTGTCTGTCCGTCTGTCCGTCTGTCCGTCTGTCCGTCTGTGGGTGCAATAACTCAAAAAAGCCTTAACCAAATTTAAACGAAATTTAGCATGCAGTTATAAATGGTGAATTGTAAGAAGCCTATTGTTTTTCAGCAATTTTGGCCTAAAGGTTTGGACGTTACAAGTGACGGTTAAATTTTTTTAAATAGCAACATGTTAAAATTTTTGTTGTAGTAGAGCAAATCAAATACACTGATTCCAAATGTGCAATCAGTTTTTGCAAATTGTTGCAAATTTTTCCTAAAAAATGCAAATTTTCATGTAGTATATCATTCGAACCCTAAAGAGATACAGATCAAGTATGCATTACTAGTTTGCAAATTTTTGCAAAAATTGGCATTCTAAAAATGCAGTAAATAAGCAATTTAAAAGAAAGTGGGGTTAAGAATGCAAATATGTGTAGCTTATCAGTACGTTTACTGTGTATTTTGCATAAATTGGCAAATACACCAAAAGTTGAGGCAGGTATTCTTAGCAAATACTTACGTTCAGCTAGTCGATTAATAGTTTTACTACCGCTTATTTCACAACGAAAAATCTAAATTTTGCTACCCTAAAGCAACTACGGCCAAAAACCGCAAAAAACAAAAAAATTTAAAAAACGAAAATGTTTTTGTGCTCATATTCAGATTAAGCAACTTTGATTACATATTTTAAGACTAATTTCGTCTATACCGGCGACAAAAAATCCATTATGTTAGTTGACGTGTTTCACTTTATATTTGACAATAAATATACTTTTTAGCACAAGAATCGTATTCTGTGACCTTATCTACATCGAATTAGTCTATTTTATCGGGTTTGGCTGGTAACCGGGTACCGTTCGCCCGGTAAATGACCGACAACCCTATTTTAATACAATATAGATACTTTTCTTAGCAACTATTAATTCTCGTAGTTACAAAACTGCCAGGTTGTTATTCCGCGGACTGTCTCATTTGCATTCCAAAGTCAGCATCGTAAATTCATTACACAAAAATACCTATCACGTTTCCAATTGAGATTTAAAAAGATCACCTGGACCTGGATCGGATGTTTCAGTTGTCGGCATAGTAGTACTTATCGTGGACGGAGCTTGCGTGGATGTTGTGGGCAAGCATTTAATTTCCTCAATTGCAAAAACCCAACAATACCATGGAATTGTTGAAAAATCTAGTCCATCTGGGTTAGTACAATCTAAAACGCAGTTATCAACTGCAAATAAGACATTGAATAAATTTGAACATTTGCACTATTATAAAGACTATTGCTTAATACCAAGATAAAAACATACCATTGAAGTAAGTGCTTAGGATTGGACTAGCCAACATTGCAACAGATACCGCAACAAGGAGAAAATGGGAAGTCATGATAAATCGAAATTAAAAAATTTTAAAATATAAATTCTGACCAAAAACTAAAGTTGTAAGTTTTCTAATGAAATGCCTTCTTTCAAAATACTTTTATTTTTATTCTGCGGCTGCTATTTATATAGTTTATTATTTTTGCAAAGTGTTCATTTCCTATATAAATTTAATAAATCAAATGAGCATTTTAGATAATTATTCACGACTACTTAATATTAAGCTTAAATATAAAAAATAATCATTATTACGGGTTCATTTTAGGTACAATGTGTTAAGCGCCATAAAATCAATTTCAATTGCTAATATAGTATATAATAATACGGAAAGAAGCCAAGCGTATAATATGACCTAAATTTATTTTTGCATTGCATCCTTTCCAAATAAGTTTACTCCATAAAAATACAAAAACGGGGTTTTGGAGATGCACAGTGTTATAATTTGGCAGATTCAAGCAAACGATATATATGTAATGATTTGTGCAACAACTCTTTCTAAATATTCAACATTTTGCATTTCAAAATATGCTTTTACTTTATTACTTCCATTGTTAAACCGTTCTACCCATATAACTTTGGTTATCCACTGTATTGTTACTTGAATCAAACATGTAAGTAGGGATAAACGGGTGGATCCGGATGGAATCAAAGCGGATGATTTGTTCGGATATAGCCACCATCTATAATTGGCTTGAATAAAGTAAATTTATGTTATTAAAGTTGTTAAAATGAATTTAATGGATTTCCGGTTGCGTGTGCCTTAAAAGACGAGAAATTTATACAGACTTGCATACCCAAACGAAAAAGGTTTTAATAAAAATTGCAATCAAGCAACTTGTATTGGTAATAACCAAAAAGTTTAACAAAACTTTGTATGTCAACAATTTGAAACACTAAAAACGACATGCATAAAATTGTTTTTAAATAGAAGTACGGATAACCAAATGAAAGAAAGTTAGAAAGCTTGCTAAAGAAACGTGTAGTATATATATTACACGCTTTTATTGCTCTTTATGCATTTTTCATTATACAAATTGCAAGCTAATTTAAATAATATTCATACTTTTAGACAATAAAAATAATTTTAAAGTAATGAAATGAAGCTGTTTTGAATATGGCATTCTGTGGTAATAAACTTTTGCCTTTAAATCATAAGCACATTTTACCAGACTTCTTTCCAACCCATCCACACGTGTAATAACTATAAAAACCGCTCAACGTCACACATTTGGGCTCAGTAACGATTGATAAGCCCGCAGCTTACTTTTTCCTACAGTTCTTAAAAATCAATAAAATTTCCAACGATTTTAACAAAATGAAGAGAAATAGTTTTTGTTTCCGTAAGGTTTATCCGATCTTTTCTTTGTTACTGTACTTTACAGAAGGTCAGAATCTTACTACGCGTATTGGATCAGGAGAAGGCAAATGAAGCATATATTCATTTAATTTAAGCATTTCTTACTTATCCACAATTTGCAAGCACCACTTTAATTTTACTATTATGTTTCAGGATTAACGTACGTTGGACAATCTGGGACAAAAACCTTTTATGCAAATGATATCAAACAGGTGACATTGTGTTTTGAAGCCGTTAATGAGATTTTACCCTATGTTGGAGGAATTTTACCCAGCCTTTTTAATTTTAGACCTGGAGCCAAGCACGACAATTTTGTCGAAATGAAGGAATGCTTATTGCTTCAATAACTACGCCTGGAGAGCTGTTGGAGCTACAAACGTCAAAGAATATAAGGAAACGGACGGGTAGGTTTTTTAAATATAAACAACCTTTTCGTACTGAAACCTTCCAT
>JAANSO010000506.1:0-30217 GCA_036507315.1 Lepidocyrtus fimetarius
GCACCAGTAAATCCATAGACGGAATTTGCACTGATTTTCAGAGCTAATTGACGACCATCCAAAACCTTTCGCTTGAAAGGGTCCTTTTCGTTTTTCAAGTCCGTTTTAGCTTTCTTTCTTGCAGCAAGAAGATCTTCCAAAATCACCGGTAAAATTCCCTTTCGGACTGATGCCTTGACAAAATAGTTATTGGATGGCGTTCGAATGAACTGATCTGCCTCCATAGTACTTGTTTGCGATGGACGAAGAAGGGTCGTGTAGCACAAATTATGAGCCATCATAATACTTGGATACAGTGAAGTAAAATCCAAAGTGGCAATTGGAACATCATAGTATCCTCGTACAGGTTCAATTACAGTAGCTCCTTCAAATTGCTCATCGTTTCCGGTTCCTTGATGAACTGGCATAATAAAGTCGTGGTCTTTAGCCTTCCGCAAAAGCTGCGAAACTACTTTTATTTGTTGACCCCTGGTTAGAAGGTAATGCAACGGCACCCCAGTTACCCTGGCCATTTCCATGTAGTTAATGACGCACATAAGTTTATCGAGAAGACGAAGTGGAAGCAGCGCATCTTTGAGAATCTTTAGCCTTCCGCAGAAGCTGCGAAACTACTTTTATTTGTTGACCTCTGGTTAGAAGATAATGCAACGGCACCCCAGTTACCCTGGCCATTTCCATGTAGTTAATGACGCACATAAGTTTATCGAGAAGACGAAGTGGAAGCAGCGCGTCTTTGAGACAATAAACAGCAAGACGGCGTCTAGTATGCTGGTTACCATTTTGCAAATCTGAGATGATGGAATGATGTACATCTTCCTTCTGTTCTTGTAAAAAGTGAAAACTGACGGAATTGAGAGTGTAAGACCGGAGTTTGTAATCTCTCACAAGAACTAGAAGAAGGTCGAATATCACTCTCCCTTCAATATTAATTGATTTGTTCTCACGCCTTCCCATTTGTTTACTTTGAAGAACGACATCGCGAGCTGCAGATTTGATGTTCTTCACTCTGCCACAGGAAGTGGAAATTAGTTGCTTTTAAATGTGTGGCCCGGTTGATAAGATACCACAAATCGAAATTATTTATGTTGTAGCCAGTCAGCAGATCAGGATCAACTTTTCTTACAAACTCTGCCCAAGCTTGTAACAGTTCTTTTTCGTCGGCATAACTAAGAACTTGAGCTTCCATGATAGGGGCACATGTATTCAATGTAAAAATTGTTTTAATGAAAGGTTCACTTTCTCCCTGACGAAATAACCATATTTGCAATTTGAATGACTGGATCCTTGTCCGGTTCTGGAAACACACCCTTTCTTCCTGCACATTCAATGTCGAAGGAGAGAATTCGGAATGGAGCTACTTTTGACCAGTCTCCTTCTGGAGAATGAGAGATCATTTTATCAAAACCAATATCCGCTTCGATTTGACATCTTGTAACTACAGACGAATCTTTCGTGAGTTCTGAAAAAGCGGCCAGTAAAAGAAGCTAGTAAATTATAATATCCCACTACAAATAGTTAACAACTTTACTGAAATATGTATTTCTTAGATTGTCTACCTTCTTGAGGTGTAGAAACCAGGTTAGTGTTACGAACAGTGTACTTTCCAGCTGGCAGCTCAATCCAATTACACCCGACAACATCAAGGTCAATCATAAATCTTGTTTCAAAATCCATGTTGGATTCAAATGCTTGATAAGCACAACTACCAAGACCTGTTACATAAACTTCTGAACGTTCTAAAATTCGTTTAGCTGCGGCAATTAGCCTGTACAAAAGAACATAGGTATGTAAATATTTTGTAAAATGGTGCGTACTATTTTAATTTGGTACAATAAATTGAGCCCCGACTTACTTTGGAATTGCGACAGTTATCTTTGCAAAGGGAACCTTCTGATCTCCATGATATCCATAAATATTCATTTTGTAAACAATCTCAATCATGAGAACTGGCTCCACCACTTCCTGCTTGTTGGAACGCATATCCTTGAGTAACGCCTGATTCAAAGTTATCCTTAAGTTCGCCACAATGAGAAGTATTGAAATTGGCCGGAAGTGACACATAAAAATATGGAGAGAATCCATGAACATTACAACACACGGAAACACCATCATCCGTCACTCCGTACATTCTAAAAAAGATAAAAAATTGTTTATTTAACGCATTTAAGTGAATGGCAAAATGCAAATTGTATTTCCAATTATTACCTAAGAACAGGTACAGGTCCGATCTTGGATCCAGGCATTCCCGGAAGTGGTTTTGCGGAGATATAATGGTCAATATCAATCTGCTGAAAGCTTAAACTTGTACTCTTTGGAGAAAACTCCTTCCCAATAGCAGGACGTTCCCATTCCTCAAAAGTGATGTTTGTCGCCGTAAGGTCCTCCTGTCCAATGAGCGCTCCCATGTCATCATCCATTTCCATATCATCAATGAACGCCATCTCCATATCATCGATTTCCATATCTTCGTCTTCTTGCGTATTAAAATTTGATCGAGGTTTCTTTGGATCTCCACCATTTTGACCTTTCCAAGAACCTGACCCTCTTCCTCCACCTCCATTTCCACCTCCTCCTCTTTTGTTATTCCAACTTTTTGACATTCTTACCGAATGCTTATCTTTTTCAGGTTAATATTTAAATCAAAACGAGATAATAGCACAAATAATTTTGATTTACAAAGGTGACAAACTCAAACCTGAGGTCTTGTTAATGCACTTTTAAAAACACTTCAAAGACATAAAATTTCACTAATCAAATTTTGACAAGTTTAATTAAACGCTGATTAAAAACTTCGGCTTAATTAAGGAATACAATCGAATTAATCTGAACAATTAACTTTAAATTTTGAAATTTCATAACAGTTCCGCACCAATTCTTGTTCAGTTCACTGTGAAGAAGCTGAAACTTGAAAGAAAGGATTTTTGTTTTGTGAGGAAAAGAAAGGGAACGAAATGCGCCAGAAAGGAGCTGCCGCCAAAAAATGCATCTGTTTTGCCTTTGTTCATCTCTGTTGCGTACTCCATGATCCGCCGCTGCATGCATGGCTTTCTTCCCAACGTTTTCTATTACGCAATACTTTTAATAAATTGTAATAATTAATTATTCTACAATTAAATAGCTTAGGCTGGTTATTAGTTATCAGCATTGTCAAGGATTTCTAAATTAGATCGACAAATAACACGAAAATCAATCTGGAATTTATGTTCTTTGCATTGATTTGAGTTTTCCACTTTGAAGCCCGCTTTCACTTTGCAGATTTAATGCAAAAAGTTAAAGGAAACTTTAATGTAAATCGCACTATTGAATTATTGAAATCATGGCTTATCCGTATCCGTATCCATATCCACCACCACCCCCACAAGGGCAAGGACGTCATCGAGGCCACGCTGGTCAAGGTCAGTATGGAGGTCAGTACGGACAAACACCGCCTCCCTTTCCACAAATGGGTCCGTATGGTCCATATGGTCAATATGGTTTTGACCCATATGGATTTCCAATCCCAGATCCTAACAAGAATAATCCTCCACCTACACCTGACCCAGCAGCTCCTCCTAATCCGGAGCCAACACCAGAGCCTCCTAAACCTGAAGAGGATGAAAACGTTAATGCACCTGGAGTATCCACGGCTGGAGGGTTTTCCCGACAGGCTCAGCATTCAAAGGAAATTATCCTTGCGTTTCGACCTATCAAGATCTTTTTGACAATTCTTGGACAAATGCCTTTCGTTGTTCGCCCCAAAGTAACCTTATTTATTTCACCATTTAGTAGTTGTTTAATTAAATATTTGGTTTAATATCAATAACTTCCATTTTCAGAAAGATGGAACTTACGCCTTCAAATTTTATAAGTGCAGCTTAGCTGTGTTCGTTTACATGTGTATGTTCATACTTTCCACCTTTCTCTATTTAACTGTCACCCTTGGAATTGTGAGCTTCATTGCTGGTGACATATTCCATTATATTCAACCCACTCATAAAGTGGTGTAAGATTAAATAAATCGGATGAGTCGCGAATTTTAATTAAAACACATAAAACAGAATAATCATCAAATAAATTGGTTTTTCAGTGTTGAGGACAAAGATGATGGGTCTAGATCTATGATACTGTGGGAGAGATATCTAGTTCGACATGAAATGGTGTCCATGATTGTTGTTTGGTCTTGGCAAACAGTGGCGTTTGCTGGAAGTTTATACATTGTATTCAGTGTTGAGGACAAGGATGATGGGTCTAGATCTATGATACTGTGGGAGAGATATCTAGTTCGACATGAAATGGTGTCCATGATTGTTGTTTGGTCTTGGCAAACAGTGGCGTTTGCTGGAAGTTTATACATTGTGACAAATTCCAAATATTATGTGCATTACATGAACTATTTTAATCGTGTTGTGCAAATAATGGACATGGATATGACCCCTGGTGTCAGCGGTTACCTTTTCGTGAATAATATGCTGTCTTTTATTGTAGCTTCTCTACTAGTTGGAGGATTTGTGTTCGGATCGCTAACAGATTTTGATGCAGTCTCTGACACATCCGCCGTCATTGCAAACTTTATATTCAGATTGTTTAACATAGAACTTGAAACATATGGAGAATATCATCTTTGGTTTGAAGTTCTGGGGTTTGTTATCATGGTTTATTCTCTGTTCGGCTCTCGTGCGAATGTTGTTCAGTTCCTGTTCTTCAGTCAGCTTTTGAAGAACGGAAGCAGAGTTTGGAATGAAAGGCTAAGGAAAGTTTTAACGCATGGTGGGTAAAAGGACAGTAAAGTTATTCCAATGAAATACAAATTCAAATCTAAACATCAAATCCTTTTTTTGCTAAATTGCTACCACTTCATCAAATAGAGGAAGTTACTAAAGAGCAAACGACCGACCAATTATGTCGCCGACTTGAACCAAGATTGGTCTACAAAGACCATCTTATGATAGTGCAGCTTTATCAAATGACGGAAAACGTTTTTGGAACCATTCTTTTTGCTTACTATAGCTTGACAGTAATTACATAATATTAAAAACTGAAGATCAATTACACACATCGTAATACAATTCCTTCCAATAATTCTTTTCGGTTCAATTCTTTTTCATAGTTAATATCAATCGTAATGGAGCTTTATCAACTTGCAGCGTTGCAAGGAATTGGCACTAACACGGCTGATACTGACTTTGTGGAACAGGACGAGAATATTAAAAAATTGGAAAAACTTGAGATAGAAAGAATGGGGATTTCCGACGAGACAGATGTAACTCAGGAACATGAAATATTAGCAGTTGCAGGAGTAGCACTGTTGCTGCTCGGACAAAATATCTTTTTTTGTTATCGAACTACAGTGGATGCAGCCAAAGCCTATGAATACGTAAATACACATAGTGAGATCATTTCTGCTTAATTAGGCTCTGTAATTAAATCGATTAATGTTCGTACATATTTTTAAAAGGCAATGAAAGGTTTTGACATTTTGCGAAGACATGGACTTATGTACTGCAAAAATAAAACGGATCGAAACTTTGTTCTCAGTTTGTATTTAAGCTTTGCAAAGAATAACCCTTTACAATTAACGGCTGGAGGATATTTTGCAGTAAATAAGATTTTACTTGTGACAGTACGTTCTCAATTGATTCGATTCAACATTCAAAATTAAATGTTTCAAAACCAAAAGTTACAAAAGAAAGACTACATATTTATTAATAACTAGAATTTAATTTTAAATTATTTCGTTCTGTTATTAGATGCTGTCAACAATAGTTAACTGGGCCATATCAATTTATCAAACTAAAATTGACCAATGGAAATAGCCACGGATATCATATCTCATGCAGATCAAAACATCAACACAAGACTGGTGATGAATTGGATTAAAGTTTAGAATTAAGAATTAATTAATTTATTGAATTTAAATGCATTCGTTTACATAAACTAGAAATTTGCACTGCAAATAAACTTAATCTATCAAAAATCATGGTTCCTTTAACATTCCAGTTCCTGTCCTATGAATCTTCTATTCTTTTCCTTTACATTCATTCTAGTATTAAAGAATCAAACATGTTTATCTTACTGTTTGTAATCTAATCTTGAGAAAATTTTCACAGCTATTGGAGCAGAGTAATATTAAATGCGAGTAGACATGTTGTAAATACAATTAAAACTCTTCTTCGGAATGTCAAAAATGACATATATTATCTAAACACTGGCTTTTGTAAACTAACCTAAACAAACCAACATGAAATCGGTTTTTCGATTTTTCATTTTATAGTTGCTTGTTGATCTACTGATTTTTAAGAGCTTCATCAATTTCCGGAATCACTTCCTTTAACTTCTGATATTGACTGGTTGACAGACTGATACCTACCAGAAGGAAATAGCATAAACCAAGTTAGCTTCTTTTAAGCTAAGTCAAATCATACACGCAGAAAATGCACTAGAGTAAAAAAAATGATACCTTTCTTGCCCGGTTTGAGATCTCCAGACTGATCCTCATAGTACTCTCTGATGTCAATAAATATCCTCCCCCGGAAGTTGTTAATTTTCACCACACGCTTCTTATCCAACTCCCAAGTATCATCTTCCTTTTTAGACTTACTTCCGCTGCTGCTGGAGCTAGACTTTGCAGAGTCCGTCTTTGACTTCTTCGATGGTGGGGGATTCCTCTGAAAGTAAACAAACACAAAAGTTAACTAATAATTAACTACACTCGCAGTTATTTTTAATGCCTTACATCACGAGGACCCGAAGATTCAGACCCTGAAGACTCGGAATCATCTAATTTCTTTGTTTTCGGCATTGTAAATTCAGCACTTTCTAAATCAATTTATTAATTAACTTTAATTCACAATTAAAATCCAGAAACACTTTGAGATCCGGCTAACAAAAGCACATTAGATTTTCTTTGTGTGACAGACAAGAAGGGTTTTATTGAGATCCGGCTAACAAAAGCACATTAGATTTTCTTTGTGTGACAGACAAGAAGGGATTTTTGATTGTTGTCCACTTTCCTTCCTTGCAAGCCCAGAAATGGGGAAAATGCTACAAAAACTTGAGGGGGTCATCCTTGGTTTAGCCCAAAGAATGCACATACTACTAGTAGTAGTAGTACGTACCTATTGTAAATGCTTTGCTTTTTTATATGAAAACCAAGCTTTGACCGTACTTTTACATGCTGGCATGTACTTTTTTACTAGAACAACATCGAATGTCGCTTCTTTTTACAAATTTACACAAAATCCTCAAATTTGATTACAAATTTCTCAAAAAGGAAAGTGTCAGCTGATACGGGAGGAGAGCTGTTTAAAGAAAACATTTTTTGGAATTTCAAACAATTGGAACTTTTTAGTTGAAGGTTAGTCTGCAAATAATTTAATTAATTTTACATACATACGATTTTAATGGGTCAATATAAAGTGAATTCAGTAATGACAATCTGCATGTCAAATTTGTTTTAGGATTTACGAGATTTATTGAAAATTTGACTGGGTATTTAATTTACTCTAATGTTCTTCATTTGTATTTTAAGTTTTTAAATCCTGAATTATTTAAGAATAATGTAGAATTACACAACTGATTATATTGTAATTGCTAATAAGTTTACTCAAGTGCTCCTTCCTCTAAAAATATGGAAATGAAATGTGGTGATTGAGTATTTGTTCTAGAAAGTAGCTAGAAATTAAGTAAACATTTTGTGGTTTCAATCAATATCTACACATTTGACTGTAGACAACCTGTGTACCTAGATAAGAGTATTCGTTTAATTCTTCACTCATATATTAGGCACTTGCATGAGTGACTTGTTCAGGTTGACTCTGAACTACGTAAAAATATTTAAAAATTAAATCTGCTGTTACTTTTCCATTTCAGAACCTTCTTCATAACGTCTCTGGGCCGCAGGGTCGTAGTCTCGTATGTCTTGATTCCAAATTCGGGAGAATATTATCACACCCAATCGAGGGCTTAATATCTGATCCCAATATCAAAATATAATTTGAAGTCTTTGCTCAAATTACAAAAGCAAAATGACACGTAAGTTTACGATCTTTAATGATTTAGAAAATTTACATGAATTACTTAATAATGTTGTTCGATTTTACGATTAGGTGGAAATCAACGCGATTTAGCCCGTGCTAAAAACCAGAAGAAACAACAGGAGCAGAATAAAAAGAAGGGGTCTGAGGCTGGAGCTAATGCTGGACTTACTTTGGAACAACGACGACAACGGTATATACAACAGCAGTTGATTTTATTTATTTTAATGTACTATTTTTAAAATAATAATTTTAATTATTTTAATCATTATTTGCAGTGACGCGGATCGACTACGAGAAAAGCAGTTACAAAAGGAACAAGCTGGTGGTGGCGGTGGAGCGACGTCAACAGCAGGTGCAAATAAGAAAGGCTAATCAAGACTGACTGTTCTGGAAAAATGTTTGTTAAAATGGAAATGATTCGTAATAACATCTATCTACCTGTTGTTGAGCTGAGCTGACTAACTTTATATTTTGCAACTCTTTTGCAATCAATAATATTTTTAAGACATGGTCCGAGCGTACAGTACATTTTCTTACAATTGTTTGATACACTTAAAATAATATTAATTTAATTGAATTTAAATGTGAAATAAGGGCTGGTTAAAAACTCATTTCGTAAATCACCTCTATATATGTATCTGTATTTTCATCATTGCAGTATTTAATAATTAAACCTTACTCCAACGAATTTGATTTGTCTTGAAGGTACACACGAAATGCAAAATTTGTTGTAACGTAAAATTAAATTAAAGACAAAAAACTATAAATTAGTTGTATTCTAGTGTATATGATTTTGATTCACACATTTTAACATCAAATCTAAATCATTACTAACAATAATGAGTTAATTTATTTGTACTTTCAAAGATTTCTAACAATAATATTTATAATTATTCTATAAAATGATCTGAAACTGTTCGAATGTGCACCTAATTATCTAGATGTTTGAAAATCAGGAACTGCATTCATTGTATTGGCATTTCAATCAATTGAGAATCATTTATCAATTAATTTGCATTAAAATGCTATCTAATTTCATCAAAAAGGATCTGCACAACATTTTGTACACGTTTATCATTATGCAATAAAAGATTCATTAAATGACTAGAAAAATTATCAGCCGTGATTAACGATTTAGCGTCTGTATTTTCAATCACAATCGTAATTAGTGTAGTAATCAAAGACAACACCGTCTCCATTGATGATGAACTGGCGTGCTGTTTCAGAATCCCAAGGTTTGCATCTTTCCTCAGGATTTCAGCTTCTGAAAGTACAAGTAAATGATAAGAATCATTATTTATTTAATTATTTAAAAATTAATTTTAAACTAACGTATTCGTTTATCAGCCACGCAATTACAAATTCCAGCCATAGCAAACTCAGTCAGTGCCTGATTTCGATTAACGCTCAGCTCAGCAAGAAAAACCGAAACAATTCCTAATTCTTGAAAGAAATGGTAATTATAAGGATCATACGCAAAATTTGCGAAATTTGCCATAATCTGTTGTTTGCATTCCATTTCGGAAGTAGTTTGGAATTCATCAAGTAACTGTGAAAGATATCTTCTGCGTTCGAAACGATGTTCAAAAGATCCTTTAACAACTTTCCCAGAGAAAGGTTTCGACTATTTTAATTGTTGTACTCCCTCCTGAAGCCGTATCGGAAGGAGGTCCTTTTCGCTTCATTGTTAAAAATTTGAAGAAACTTTTAAATTTCCAACAATCCTCTCATTTCCTCCTTCCGGAATCCTCTTCACCTGTTTAGTTCAAATTTGATATTTACTTTTTGAGCAGAGCTCATTGTTTACATAAGCAGATACGCATCGCACATGATTACGATGATGCTACGCACAAACGGCACAACAACAAAAAGAAGCAATGCATCCACCACCACCACCAACAAACAAATTTGAAATCCAGAGCATCTCTCTCAAATGAATGGACTTTCAAGTTCAAGGAAAAGTAAAATTTAAATAGTCAGCTGTCTTCATTATGCAAATTTAAGATAAAACCAGATTGGGTGATAAGATAAGCTGAAGGATGGATAGAACTTTGTTCAATACTCAAACGTTTACACTCTGGCTTTACAAACTTGAAAAATTAGTGTTTAAAAGTGCAATAAAAATTGGCTTGTCTTTCAAAAATAATTAAAAAGACAATTAACTTTTTAAAAGACAAAATTAACCTGTGCTTTAATAGGAAAGACCTTGGATAAAAGTGTTAAAATTAAAAGTTTAATTAGTGGTTAATTAAGTGAGATGTCGTGTAATTATGCGGAGGGGTTATCGCCGTATGAAAACAAAGGGGAAACTAGGCATCCCTGAGGTAAGATTTATTTTAATTTGTATTTTTTACTTGGTCTTAATAATGAAATAATTATTCCTTTACAATTAGGTCTTTGACGATCCTGATACTGCAGACAAGAAAATTGAACAGCTTGCGGAATGGGTTAAAGCTGCGAAGCATGTTGTTGTTCATACAGGTAAAAAAGTCAATTATTTCGGCTGTTCGATGTTAGGCTCTGTATTGAATTGTAATTTACTTGTGTTTTATTAGGAGCTGGTATTTCCACTTCGGCTGGGATTCCTGATTTTCGAGGTCCAAACGGCGTGTGGACTTTGGAGGAGAAAAGGAGAAAAGCCTACGATGAACATGTCCTTTGACCAGGCTGTCCCAACGTTTACTCATATGGCATTGAGTGCTTTGATTGAATCAGGTTAGTTAGATGTTAATGAATTTATACGACATAAGGTTGATGAAAGTCTTCATCCCAAATTTTTAATGATTTTTAGGTATAGTTAAGTATGTGATTAGTCAGAACATTGATGGACTACATTTGCGATCTGGTTTAAAACGCAATTGCATGTCGGAACTTCATGGGAATATGTTTGTGTCTCAATGCTCGTATTGTGAAAGGTTTGTCATGTTTTATTTCAATATTTTAAAATTCTGATATTGGTTGGCATTATATACTGAATTGTTTCTACACCTGTTTGTGTTGGTAGACAATTTATTATGGGGAACGCTGTGCCCACTGTAGGACAAAAGGAGATTGGCTTAAATTGCCCTTTAATGAAATCAGGTGGAAGACCTTGTCGTGGAAAACTTCATGATAACATTCTTGATTGGGAGCATAACTTACCTCAACGTGATCTCGAGATGGCAGATTTGCACTCTTCGTAAGCAATTTCTGTAAACATTCATTAAAAATTTTGCTATTCGTTTACTTATATTATTCGTGATATTTTTTCGCTTACTTAGGTTATCAGATTTAAGTATAAGCTTGGGAACTACTTTACAAATAGTACCAGCTGGAAATCTGCCGTTACGAGCAAAGAAAAATCAAGGAAAGGTTGTAATCGTAAACTTGCAACCGACCAAACATGTATGATTGCAAACGAAAACTAACAGTATATATTGAGAGATTAAGGTTGAGATAAAATATTTAAATGATAAATTATGTATTTATTTGCAAATTGTATTCAGAACAAAAAGGCCGATTTAGTGATTCACCTGCAAGTTGACAAGGTATTACAAAAGCTAACGACCCTGCTTGGAATCTTAGTTCCAGATTATACTGCAGACATCGATCCTACTAAAATAGTCAAGCGCAATATGGAAATGGGATTAAAACCTAAAAATCTTGAGTGGACTATAGCACGTAAATCTGAAACGTTTTTTTTTGAAACTTCGGTTTTGCAACATCACAAACAGAGAGAGAAAGCTTACTAATGCATTTGAAACATTTTTACATGTCTCTTTAGAATCCTGGATAACAAAACTTAAAGCACAATTAGACGAACGAAAAGGGAAGAAAGCGGAAACTGGAAAACCACGTAATACTCGAAAACGAAAACGTCCCATAACACAGGACGATGAATCAAGTAGTGACGAAAGTGAGATTCCGAAGCCAAAATTTACTTATAATGATGAACTAGAAGACAATATACCGAGTAAATCATCAGGTAGCAAGAAGGAATTCAAAGTTGAGATACCGTTAGATCTTGCAGACTCAGTTTATCCCTCATCAGCAAAGCATTTCGAAACAGCTTCATATGATGCTAAAATTAGCGATAATCGTTCATCTTTCGATGCTGTGGATGTTATTTCTAGGATAAATGGTTCTTCCAGTTTATTGAGTAGCCCTTTAGTTTCAGCTTTTTTGCAAAATATTGTTAAAGAAGAGAGTGATGTAACCGGAAATGACACACACAAAACTCCTGAGTGATCGAACTTTGCTAAGTTGTGTATACATTGTTGAGAAACCCTAAGTCATTTTTTATCAAACTAGAATAGTAATAGTTAAGTATTTAATTTTATGTAGTAATAATATTTATTTATTAATTTAGGTTGTTTTTATATTTTCATGTACATGTAAATATGAATTGGGTACGGAAAAAGCCTTAAAAGCCACTCGAAATTATAACTTAAAGACATGTAAAGGTAGGGGAGTAATAGGTATAGTATTGACGAACTATGCAATTTATAATTTACCTAATTTGATATATCTGTCTGTAGTGTACCAAACACATTAATATGCCTTCGCTTCATCCACGAATGCAATAAAAACAAACAACTGCTGTATAACCTACAATCTATTAATCATAGGTCAAGTTTTTAATAAATAATAAAACTCGAATGTGTTCATTATCATTTAGCAATATTTATTTGCTGTAGTGAATTTATTTACTAGGTTTTATGGACATTGCATTTTGATTTTGCAAATACTTTACCGTTTAAATTAAACTAACATTGAATTAAGGAACATTAAATAAATAGGTCTTCTAGAGTTGACTAAACTTATTGCAAATCAAAGCAAAAATCAATTCAAGTTTTGGTATTGCAATACTTAAAATACATAAAACCGCAATTTACAGTAAACTACAAACATTTACGACAATAAATATCAACCCAAACAGTTATTTGGTCAGTATTTGTTTTTATTATGTCCTTCTAGCGGGTTTTGTTCGTATTTTTTCACGCGACGAGGTCTATCTTTTACATTGAACTTAGATAAAGGGGTTTATTAAGCCGGCCCTCCTCGCTGAAACATTTAACCATATCAAATTTCACCAGTATAATACAAAAAGAGCATATGTATTAAATGAATTATTTGAGCTTACATTAATGTAATCAATTTCGGTCTGATCTATTGGACGCCGCTGGTAGCGAGCAGGTAACTGCCAATCCTCAATTGTTGGTAAAGCCACGGTTGCATTTGGCTTTGAGGGACTAGTGGGTGCACTTCTACTTCCTCCTCCTCCTCCAGCGGATGATGGTTGAGCTCCACGTGAAGGTGCCGGTGTTGGGGCAGCAGAGGCAAGAACTGGAGAGGCTGACAAACCAGAATGACTTGCCGCTTTACAAGCCCAATTTTAGCGTAGATTACTTTTACGTTTACATCCCAGACATTTTAATGAAGTTTATGAATTTAATGTATTAATGGAACTTACCACTTCCGCCGCCACCACCTCCATAACGAAATTTAATCAAAGGAGTATGCGGCTTAAGGTTTAAGGCCTGTGAAACAGAACAATCAGTACATAAAATAACTTTCACTATACATAAATATGAGGATAATACAACAGTAGTTTTTAAACATTCGTAAATTTAATCATTTACCTTCGCAGCTTGGAACACAGCAGCTGGTGATGGTTTCATTATTGACTTAAAAAAGGTTTTTACTTTAGAACCAATTGATTGCGACATTTAATTTTTAATTGAACCACATGCAATGCATGTTTTCCTTCTACCTTTGAAAAACTTAACTCGTCGAAGTCCTTCTTATCGTCAACTTCACCCTGATAATCCCAGCCACTCTCCCTTTTTAATTTTATTTAAGAGTAAATTTATTGCACTTGCATAAATTACCAAAACCAAGGAAATTTGATAATATACCTCACTCTCACTCACTTTCCACCACCAGAGCTCAAAATAGTACTTAATTACAATTAAATTATTTAATTACGAACACACACCTTCCTTTGTTGATGAAATTTGTTAGAAAAATTAGTAAATTTGCGGTTTAACAGCTGACTTTAATCCTCCTAATCCTCAATCCTATGTAGTCAGTGTTTTGTGTACAAGCATATGCATTGAATTTGTATTTGCACTGTTGTTCATATAAAAACATCAGCTGCTTCTGCTGCCTTCTTTTGATAATCCAATCAAATTTGAAGTTTAATTAAAATTTCCTAATTAATTAACCAATGTGTATTAAAAATGAATAAGGAGAAATCTTTGTTGACGTGTATATTTTGTAAAACTTCAGATGTTCTTCGAGAGTCGTATTTTGTTGAAACGGAAACGGTGGTTAATGAAAACGGGGAAGTGGTTCCAGTAAAAACTGAAGATGGGTTCGAGAAACTCATGCTTTTGGACCCTTCCTCAGGATTCATTACTGCTCATAACGACTCCTTGGAGGATTTCCATATTCGCAGTGATCTAAAGTCGTTATTCATTGTTAGACGTCTATTAGACTTGCCCCTTGAAAAATGCGTTGGTTATCTGCAAAGCAACGGCGACGGGACTTCACGGCCTGGGACTTGGCTGACGGTTTGTGCCTCTTGCAATGAAGTTGTGAAGGAATGCTATCAAGTCCACAAACAAATTAGTGTACTGGAAAGGAAGTTGGAGAAATTGAAGATGGGGTTGAAGTCTGCTATTAAAAATAGTCTTGATGAGGATTCGAGTCCAGTAACATACCAGACGACGGGAAGAGTTTTTGGAGACATTAGGGCAACTGTTCTTTTGGGTAATGATCCTCTGAATTGATGCAAAATTAAATTTATAACGAGTTAATTCAATGTCCATTTATGATTTCAGATCCTAGTTTGTTAGTGACTGCTAAACCCAAAAAAGAGAAAGTCAATAGCGAGGATTCGTCATCATCATCAAGAAGTACTCAAAGACGAAGCCCTAGATCCACAACAAGAACAGAACAGCTATTTCCTTCTGTGGAAATAGCAGAATATTATGGAGACTGGCAAGAAAGTGCCTCTCCAATTTCAAATTCTCTTGAAGACGACACTACTGCCGATTCAGATTGGAAATTGTGTGATGATCAAAAAAGTCCTAAAACACCGGAATCTAATAAGAAGAAATTAAGTGCAGCAAAACGCAGGAAAGATGAATCCGGCTCTAATGAAGGTTCGGCTAAGAAAGTAAGAAAGCGCCGACCGCTCTATAATTATGTATGTGGTTTGTGCCCTGCTGTATATAAAACTTTAGACCTGAGTAGGAAACACCGAAAACTTCATCAAAGTAACGAATCCGTCGCATGCCCAAAATGTGGCTGGCTTTGCGAAAAAGAAAAACTGCGTCACCATATAAGGATAAGACATAGACTGAAGGGAGTGCCAAACTGGAAGAGCAATACTAATCATGAAAGGAAAACAATTCAAGTTCATAATAAGATTCCATACTATTGTGATCATTGTCACATTATTTACATCAACGAGGCGAGGCTTCAGCGACATTATTATGCTTCTCATACTGGGAAACCTTTAGTGCCTTGTGAAAAATGTGAGAAGGAGTTTATAAGCAAGCAATTGTTAAAGATTCACATGACCACTGATCATCCAGAAACGATAATTCCGCCAGATAATGATGAACCTAGTTCCAGCCTCATTCCACACAATTGTCCGCATTGTTCGGAGACATTTCAGTCAAAGGAAAGCATGGACTATCATATCTCTCTCAGACATATGAATAAGTTACTTGAGTGTCAATTTTGTGATTTCAAGGCAGGAAGATTGGATAAATTGCGTCGTCATATTGCTACCCATGTAATGAAACTGAGTACCTTTGATTTTTTATTTGAATATAAAAGATATATTTCATATGTATAGATATTAATTCTTTTTTCTAGCATGAAAATAACAAATTGATTTGCGAATTGTGCTCCAAAACCTTTGATACTCGTTCTGGATTAAAGTTTCATATGAATCAATGCCATCCTGCGGAAATCGGGGTGGATCCGTTCACTTGTCCTCACTGCAATGTTAACTATCCTAATCAACGTTGCTTAGATAATCACATTAAGTGTGTGCATGAACAACAAAAGTCACACTTTTGCGAATTTTGTGGAAAAGGTGAAAAATTTATTAGAATAGAATTAGACTAGCTCCGCAGTTACATAATTATTCTTTATGATAATTATTATGTTTTTAAATATAGCATTCGGAAGATCGTGTGATCTGAAGAAGCACATTCTTCTTCATACGACAACAAGGGAGTTCCAGTATAAGAAGGGTCCTTTTATTTGCAAGTTTTGCAAAGCCGAATTTAATGTTCGTCAAGGATTGTATTATCATATGAAAAAGGCCCACAGTGACAAATATGGATTCCGGTGCAAAAAATGCGGTAAAGGATATTCTGTCATGTATTCGCTTGTTCAACATGAAACTAACTGCTCTGGAGCCACAGGATCGAATTCAGTCAATGTTGAAGTTGGCCCTGAAATCAACTAAAAGCTTTAAAAAATGTATTTTTCTACGCTATGAAAACCTATTTTAATGTACATGTTTGTCCTATATCTAAACTATTTTTGATACACAATTCATATTTTAAAGTTGAGATTTCGTCGCAAAAAATTGTTATATTTTTTTATTTTTGTCAAATAAATAAATTATTTTTATAATTTTGCATAATAAATGTCGGTAAAAATAAATAGTGACTTATGTGCGGAGCTGCTTAAGTTTAATACTCGCTCGAACCAGAAATCGGCATCATCTTCCTCATCATCATTATCGGCGTCAATCATTCTTGATTCAATGTCCCAAAATGGATTTCGGATTCGATACTTTCTTCCTCCAATTTTCATATTTAAATCCAACAACTCCATCATCCAGTGCTGACCTTTGTTCTTAATGGAACATGCCCTTTCCCCAACCTCTGCTGATCTGACGTTGAGAATTTGAAGGCACTTTCTGCTTCGTTTATTTCTAAATATTCTGGCTCCATTACGCAGCTCAATAAGTTCATAAATGTTTGGCACAGCCGTTGTACTTCCATCTGGGTAAAATGTCGTAACTTGATTTAAGAATTCCATACGGTTTTCTAGTCTGTATCCATCGTGAACATTGTCAAAGGAAGGATCCCATGCAATAGTCCATTGTTGTTCCATTCTGCTTAGGTAAGGTTGTGTTGTCACTTTTCCAGTTTTAAGACCAATGATTCCTTGTCCTCCAGCGGTTAAATAACGATTATTTGCTACATTTCTAATTTTGTAAGGCGCCATCAACTCCATCACTTGTAGCGTTGATACACTTGGAAATATCTGGAGAATTGTGACTGTACATATTGCCCCCAAAGTAAAAATGTTTCTTAAAACTTTCATTTTCAAAATTGATGTTTTTTAACAAACGAAAAGGAATTGACTTTCACACGCACTACATGACACAATCAACGAGCGATATATTCTTTTGAGATCAATCGCCGCTTTGTGACTAAACGTTAATCCAATTCATTTCCGCTCTTTTATACAAAGTAAGTGAAAGGGTCCCTTTACTTCCGTTCTTGCAAATATTTTTTGTTCTAACACATAATCATCTTAAGTCATACAAAAGCATTATGTAAAAATTTGAAATTGCATATTAAATTTACAAAGAATAGGTCATTAACATTGAAGAAACTTTTTTTTGCAGAAAAACGAAACACACTAATAACATTATTTTTAATATGCATATGCATCCCAATTTTACTGCCCTTCTAGACCAGTTTACATACAGCGTCCCTTTTTATTACGTTTTATAAAAAATTGAAAAGTGAGCATGTGCATTATTATAAAAAAATGACAGTCCAAGCAGAAATAAGAACTGACATATTACAAATCTTTCTGTCATTATCCTCCGTGACAAGTCACGAAAGAAGGGAATTTTATTGTAGGTACTTGGGAGGAAGACGATACATGACATGACATGATGTCGTCCATCAGCCTATTAAAATGTTTTCCCTTGGTCCATCCTTTGTATTTTTATTGCAATCGATTACTTCTTTTTGCATAAAATAATAATGCAGATCATCGATGATTGCAAATGAGATTCGCTTAACGGCATTTACTTTTTGAAATCGCAGGGATCCTTTGTGCTCTTTGGTATGAATGCGAAATACGCACCGTGTGTAGCTGTTGAAAAATAAAAAAGTATAGAAGGAAACTAGATTTCTTGTAGCTCTGTTAGATTTTTTGTTCTAGCAAAAATTTTCATTCAAATCTATAAAACGCTTATTAGTTATAATTTTATGATTATTTATTAGTGTTTGGTAAACTCGTTTCCACTTTTGCGAATGTTAAAAAAGCAGGATTATCAATGCTCTGTATTATTGCATAAAATTATAGACGAAGTATATTTTTCATTGATTACTATTATGATGGTACTGCTTGGGCGAAAGTTGAAGGTTGGAGGGTGGCTGTTATACGTATTTTTGATCATAAAATAATAAAAATAATCTCACTCCCTTCATTGATTACAATATGGGTATTGTTTGAGTGTGTGCAGGGAAGTACGCAAAGGTCGCAAATCAAAAATTTTAATTGCATCACAATATTTTGGGGAAACTGCCTTTGGCTATTTTGATTACTTAAAATTGCAAAAATACGTAACCTTTTATAATTCCGTTTGAATTGCCTTTGTTGGCTTTTATAGCAAGTGCCATTTTTAAATTATATAAAAGTTATTACGATTGATTTTGACAATTTAAAAAACTACTTTTTATTGAAATTGAAAGGAGGAAATAAGAAAATTTCAATACAAGATCGTAAAATGGAATTAATTAACTCGCATTTCACTTGTAAACCATGAGTGGCTATTCATGTCGGTTCAGTGCTTTTAAGGGGTAACTTGAGTTTGATAATCAAAAAGAAATCACACGCTGAAATTGAAGGTTAGGAATCAGTGACTTTTTATGTAATGCTATTAAATGTTATCTGAGGGCCAAACATGTTTTAAGGGCCCACATGTTTTAATACCTATTAAACATGTTTGCTTGCCAATTTACTATTTATGTAAGCAAGCAATAGCCATTAGGAGTTTATATGACTCGTATAAATATGACAACATTCGTCAATTTACTTTTATTCTGATTTTATTAAAAGTTTTTTAGTAATAATTTTTCCTTTTTCGTTTTACATACGGCTGTGCTGTCTCAGTTTGAACATTTTTATTAGGTAACTCTTAATTTCTGATAATTTTTCTTTCTCTTAAAAGTTTCCTGACGGTGGAACTCTGCAGTTTGCCATTGGTGCCTGGTTTCAAACTGACATTTTTATTGTTGTTCACTTTCTTAATGCATATATTATCCGCTTAATCCAAAAATCTATTCTATTTTCAAGAACAAGAACTAAAAAGAATCTTATTTTTATGAAGCGGTTAGAAAAAAGACCACGAGAAAAAATCCATTTCTTTCTTTATGATTATTCAGAAACATATCAAGCCAGATGGTAGAATCTGAGAATTCTCAGTTCTTTTTCTGTAGTGTGTCCCTATTTTTACTATTTTATTATTATTCCTTTTGTCTTAATGAAGGGAGCAACTTTTAAGAAAAAGGGTTTGAAGAGTTTACGAGAATCTTACTGCTTTGATGAAACTCGTTTGATTAAGCCATCCATTTTTTATACTCCTTCCTTGCCCTTTTCACTTACACTTCTTGCTCATGTCTCTAAATCTACACAATTCCTGCAAACTCCTCTGTTCATTTGTCAGTTACATAATAAACAGAAAGTTCTTTATTTAAGTGGGTTTGCTTGGAGTTCATTAAATAATACGCCGGATATTATGTGATGAGCGTATCGGACTCTATTTAATGCATATAAAAAGTTTACGAAGGTTAATTTTTTATAAAACCCTTCATTTAAATTACATACAAAGACATACGCCTTATGCAATGCTGTGAGGAAAGTCTCCAATTTAATTCTATATTAAGATGCTACTCTATTTTATTTCTTTTCTGGTGACTACTTTTTTACTCAAGAACTGTAAAGGTTTTTTATAAAGAAATAAAACCTTCTGCACCATCATCATCGTCACAATGATACGATCTCACAAGTTGCGTCTTCATTTCAGCAGCAGCATTTTCCTTCTCATTAAAAAGTGTTTTTGTGTCCTTTTTCAGTCTTCTCATGAAACTCTTTGAAAAACATTTCTTGAGAAGCGGACCTTTTCCAAGTTCCTCTCATAAATTAAAGCCATGCATTTTTACATACTACTGCTGCTCCGTTTGTTCATAAGTCTCGCCAAGAATTTACATAATTAAAATGGTCCGCTTTTGTTTTTCTCCTTCCCTTCTTATTTCTTATTTTTCTAAGAATAAATGAAGACTTTTTTTTTGGGTTAGGTGTTCATTTTTCTATAACAGTAGCAAACGAAGGGCGTGAATAATAGGGCGATGGTATTTCTCCTGAAATTTTAGGAGTTATATAGTGTCTCGGTAGCTGTTTCAGTAAGAAAAGGAAATAGATGAAATGATATGAGACCAAGAACCTGACTAAATGTTATCATGAACAAATGACAACGAGGATGATGTGTTTGGTTAAATGCTAAATTGTTGTACAAACTAGAAAATATTCTATCGGGATTTCTCGAACAAAACAAAGAATCATTTGAATTTAACAATCTTTTTCTTCGACTTCTACTAATTTATTGATTTTGATAAAGAACCGGGCGACAAACGGATTACATAATGAAATGAAGTCAGTTGAGATTTTTACACGGTAAAAAGAGAGAATTGTACGTACAAATTGAAGACAAACAAGATTTGGTAGTGGAAAGCATGGGATGGAAAAATTGTCGTAGATAATATTTATTGCGTCTCCTTTTTGACCTGTTGCATCTTCCCAATTTACAAAAAAAAAAATAATTATGTACATGGCTAGGGCTACATGATGGACAGTGTTCTTGCACTGGTAATTGGAGTCAGATACGATTAAATCAGATTAAAACGGGGTTTCGATTCCCAAAATTCAAATAGCTCGTAGTTTATGCATTAGAACTTTTGCATTTCATCTTCATAAATCTTTATTATCTCGTTTAACTAATAAGAGGTAACCTATTCGTCAATTTCTGTCATCATTGCAACTTCTTCAATTTACAAGCTTTTCTTTCAGCGTTTGTTTTTGAGATCATTACTTCAACACGGTTCGGAATTCATATTATTATAGTTAAACTACTTTGTTTATAATAACCTGTTGACAAAACTCAGCTTCCTTGTGGAATTAGATTCAACGCATTCGTAATGTCATTTCCATAATATCACAGGTGTCTTTTTACAACGATGAACAATGAATTCCAACAAAAGTGTCGAAAGAATTTCACTTGATCGTGACTTTTTCTTAATCCATGTGCTTGAGAAATCATTTATTCCAATTTTGTTTTATTAACGGTTAAGTGGGGAATACGAGACACTTGACTTTAATAAGAAAATGAACAACTGTTCAAAACTCTGGCGGATTAACGATCTAGTTTTTCTATACTTGGATAATTCTCGTGGCGAGATTAAAGTGTCGTCGCCGGGTTGTCTAGAAGGATCAGGTATATTTTTAAAAGTACTTAACCTAACTTTCTGAGAAGCGGAAATGAATAAAGGCGTATTGTTGCTGACCAGCTGAAATGTAGCAGAAAATAGATACCCATAATATCCATTATTTATTGTTCAGTTCTGATTCCCATGCATGTCTTGACAATGCCTAAGAGGTTCTTAAAGGACAAAAACGTCTTATTGTCAGTCTTTCTACTTACATTTGAACTAGCTTACATTAGTTCAATGAAAGAAAAGGATCAAACCTACTATGAATTCGAAAGAAATACAAAGAAGCTGTGTTTGATTGTAAAAGAAAGCACCCTCCTTCTTCTTCCGTCCTCTGTTTAATGTATAAAATTTTATTTTAGAAATTCTTGTCCCCGGAATAATATCTGATATGGGTGAAAGTAATATGGAAAGTTTGTTTAATGCTCCTTATAAAAATTTAGTAACCTGCAATTTGGTTTAAGTGCAGAACAAATCCATGAGCCATGGGAAAGGAAACGTTTGAAAATGAAACAGAGATACTTCCTGGATAAATAAAAAAATATTAATGTTATCATTTCTTTATATTTGATAGAACATATCCAAAGGGAGAAGTTGTATTGACACTTTTACGTAATTATTTTGAAAGACAGAATCACACATCTTGTGAATATTATAAAATGCTCATAAAGTCTCATACAAGCATATCATCTAGTCTTTTGGCAGCGTCATCATCAACCACTATTGTTAAAGAGACACCGCTGATTGCCACCACCACCTCAACCAATTATCATATAATCAAACTCTATTTCTCGTCACCGTTATCATCTCAATTAATAAAAGGTAGCAAACCTACATAGTTACTAGCTCGAAGGATGTTAATTTTATATATTGGAAACTGTGAGATTACTTAAAGCTGGAAATTTTAATTTTTGCAAAAATTATTTGCAATATTGCAAAAATATTTGCATATTGTTTGTCTACGAGAAATGCATTGAGACTAGTATTAAAAAGCACAATTGCATGTGTCAGCCAGTCCATCAATTTCATTCTTGCGAGATCAAGTTCAGGTTTAAAGCAATAAAAGTTAGTAATTTCTCAGAAAGACGAACGTTGAAATGATGACTATTCTCGTGGGACTAGGACAGATTCTTTATTCACTCATCTCATTCTCAAATAGGACTGACTAATCATCAAGCTAACTAGCAAGTCATGTAAATAAATAGATTTTGTTCCTCTTCTAGTTCGGAATTGTTATAAAAATAATAGATAAAAAAAAGTCTACGTATTTCTTAGATCATTTTCATTGTTTGATGAAATAATAATATTATCATCAAGATTGTCAGCATCTTTCTGAGATACTTGTTGTAAAATACGTTATAGTTATGCCATACCACCATTTCTTTTACCAACACCCAATTTTATTGTCATTATTAGACTCTATTTCGCTGTAAAAAAGGAGTCATTATCCAAGTTGTGTCGCTGAAGAGTTTGCCGGCAGGACTCTATTCAGAACGGTAAAAGATCTGTCAAATGGTATTTTGGTTCAATATATTTACATCATCACTATCAATGCTTCTCATTATAACGATCTTTCGTTTCCTTTGACTTTTTGATTGTCCATTCAATTCGCTTTTGAAAAGAGTTGCCGATTGAGCAGGTTTAGCTTTGCGTGCCAAGCAGTGTGAAGGTGCGATGTTAAATTAGAATTCGGTCAATTTTTTACTCAAGAAATGATGACCTAAGTTTTAAAATGCTTACTAAATATAACAAGATATCGTTTCACAATAGCACAACTGATCTAGTTCTGTCGCGTCATGGAATGTAAAATTTATTGATTGAAATGACACAATTTATTTAAATGTGAAGGGTATTTTAAGTACATAAAATCTACTTTTTTGTGCTACCATTCTTGTAACGTTTAAAATAAAATATGATGCCACAAATGATATCAAAACCTTTTATTGCCTTATTTTACCGTAATGAATAAAAATGGTTGCAAAATAATAAGACTCCCAGAAATGCAACAGTTGTAAATTGAATTAAATTAGATTTAAACATTGTCATTATACACACTTGACTTTGATTACAATTTGAGAAAAGGTATAATCAGCGGCGGCAACTACATGGCAAATTTCTCACAGTCATAAAATTTTAAGACTTGAGAGAGACAAATTTAAAATCGAGGATAACGTGAGCTTCATTTATGGAGGAGTTCAGCATGTTTGATGATGGGTGGCTCACTTTGTGCTGCAGACCTATCATTACAGTATCATCATTTTCCCATATCATCATCTTCTCAACCAATTATAAAAACTCTAAGCTGTTCCTACGAAAACACGTGCAATACTGATTATGAGAAACGTTTCTCTGATTTTCGAGATTTGCAAAAATATTTTAAACTGCAATTGTTGGCAAACGCTGTTGTTACAAATTACAGTAAAATGCAGAAAATGTTGTTTATATCTGGTTTACAAATTGCTGAATTTTAAATCCCCGTCTGGAGAAAAATTAAAGGGTTTATAAAGCATTTTATCATTAGAAACTATTTTAAAAATACTTCTTTCTTTATGAGTTTTATTTTTTACGCAACTATAAAACTAGATTTAACATAATTTTTAAACAATATTTTTTAAAGTTTCTGCTGGGATAAATGCCAAATGCAAGCATTATATCATCATCAAGAAATATACCGCTCGACGACATGTCTCCAGGCTTTTTATGGTTTATTTCATAAAGTTTATGTTTTATGCCTTTGGATACAACTCATCCTGGTCATCATCAACCTTGGCATTTCTTTCACTCATCATATAGCTTGCGTTCCTAGTTGATTGGGTTCACACCCACAACAACAAAATCAAGAATCACAGCAAACTGCATAATATAAATCCTTAATGGCAATCTGATGTAAAACGTGCTGCTGCTGGCTGCTGCTGATGTCACTTTGAGGCTGAAGTCAACAAGAGGTGGTGATGGAGTGAAAGTAGGAGCCACGTTATGCAATAATGAGAGAGATCAAGATGAGAGAACGTGTAATAGTGCAATGTCATTGTCACCATTACACCTCAATTTACATTTCGATTATCAAGAAGAAAAACAAACGATAATGTTAGCGTTGTTTATTACAGAGTGTAAGATGGAATGGAGGTTTGTTGTTGCTGCTACATGTTTGACCTTTTTCTTTTTTGCTATATTAATGCCGTATTGCTTTTAAGGTTGGGCATTTCCTGATTTTGGCATTAGACACTGGCTTTTAAGAACTTCCTTCTTACGGAACCTGGTCAAGCAATGTTGATAATGATCGTGGTCATTTTTCATTACTTTCCCTTCCATTCTCCATCCCCTAGTTTTAATGATGTCAAAAAAGATGAGATCATAAAATTGTCTAAAGTTAAAAGATTTAAATAAATGGAAGCTTTTAAAGAACTGATGCTGATTGCGTTTCTTTGCTCTTTACATCAGGTTTATCTCATTGTTATCATTCTCTCTTTGTATATTATCTAATGAACATTTTCTTAATTATCAAAGCGCATTTATCTCTGGCAAATGACTGGATAGGATTATAAATCTGTAAGGAAAATAAATAAACATCCTCGAGCAATTTTACCTCTTAATTTTTATGATGTTTTATTATTTTCAAATGGCTATGCTCAGATTTATACATATTTTCAAGATGTTTCCGCAATTGTAAACGATGAATGTTGAATCAAAAGCTTCGTATTTAGTTTCTCCAGAGGCATATTTTTGTTGGCAGATGGGATATATAATGTTTTCAAAGTTTAATCAAAAGAGGGATTATTTTAACGACAAACATAAAAAGGACCTTGAATTCATCTATCTTTTTAGCTTTACTATCTTTTTTCTTCAATCATAACAATAATATTTTAACAATTATAATATTTTTCTTGTTATGAATAGATTGTGATCAGTTCTTCCTCTCAATTCCACCAGTATATTATCGGCGGATTTCACGGACTTACGTAAGAATATACTTTCTGAGTACTGACAATGCGACAAGCAACTGTCAACTACAAATCCTTCCATTATTTAAAAAAAAACTTTCTTCAGCTCTCTCATAGTTTTACAAACTAATCCGCAACTTGTCAAGCAGAAACATAAATTATCTCTTGCCATTTCTACCATATCCCAAAGTTAGACGCTGAAGTAAGAATGTTCTTTCTGCTTGCCCAAGAATCTTTAGGATTGAAGTTATATCTTAAGTCCTACTGAAATGATACCATGCGGCCTTCTCCGGAGAAAATCCTGTTAGGCTAAGCCTTTTTCACTCTTGCAGAAAATACGTTGGCAATGGCTTAAAATGATAAAAACGTGTCCCATAGCAATTTTTTGTTAGGCTTACTTTCTACTCATCCTTTTCAAATAATCTTTTTTCTTCTGCGGTCCCTTCATTTACTTGCCCATTCGACACAGAAGATAATTCTTCCAAGGGACAGTTTCCATCTGGTCTCAAAATTACAACTTTCAAGACTAGTTAACGTATACCATGTCAGTAAAAAGTATTATTATGTAATTGGAAGAAATAACTCAAGCAATCCTGAGGTATTTTTTAATAATGTGGAAAGTATTAAACTATAGTGGGTGTCAAATACAGAGCTATCTTCAGTTATTTTTACGTACAATCATTCCTGTAATATAAATTTTTGATAACATCCATCCATGTCTCAAAAAATACAGGTATGTTTTGATGATCCATGCTTTCCTTTGATTTTTAAGAATGATATGAGGTATCATTTCTCTTTTAATCCAAAGTTGACTCATTTTTCCCATTGTAAAATTATGTAATCTTCCTTGAACAGACTGGGGGAGGAATAAGACGTTCGTGGTCTTCTTCATTATTACAATGATACCACGGATGTGATAATAATTTTCTTTTTACGAAATAAAAGAAGACAAGAAATCCGTTCTTCCTTTCCGTTGCTGTACAGATGCTCAGTTCGTTTTATAGATCCATCCAGAAGTAAAAGAAAAAAAGCTCCCACGATAAATATTCATCTATCGTACAACCATCTACCATATTACTTAAACTCCTGTAAATAACCATCATCCTGCCATTCCACAAGCAAAAACCGAAATGGTGCTTAAGCTCAATGAGTTAATGAAGGCGGACAAAAAACCTGGTTTTTATCATTCCGTCGTCATCATCGGAAAATCCAGTTGACAAGAAGGTATCTTTGTCCTTTAATATGTTGATAGACTTGAACCCGGATTACAATTTGTTATGCATGAATAAGCCCTTTGTAAAACGAAGCTTATCATCATCATCCTCTATAAAAGCTTGGATAACACCAAAGTAAAAAGAAACTCCAAGAAAACGGGGCAATGTGCAAAGATCTATTTTAATGTTCTCTTTAGTAGTTTGTGGTATTTTGATTGCCACTACCACACATTTAAAAGAAAAGTAAAAAAAACTCGAAGAAAACGGGGCAATGTGCAAAGATCTATTTTAATGTTCTCTTTAGTAGTTTGTGGTATTTTGATTGCCATTACCACACATTTAAAAGATGTTAAATAAAAATGAATTGTGAGCATTTTTGTGAATATTTTTATGTCAGTCTTTTTATTATAAACATGAGATTGAATGAACTGTAATAAGAGCAATTTCTGGTTTCTTCAAGATAAATGATCTCCATTGAATATTATTATGATCCGTATTTTGCAATGAATAAAAGGCCGGAAATTGTTTCTCCCATTACGTAATGCTTTGGGTGAAGAAGATTATTCTTTTTTATATTTTTTCATTTCCAATCACATACCCAACATTTTAAAACTTTTCTTAATGTATTTTCTTATGCTCATTGCTAGTTTGGAGAAGGCTATTATCACGGATCTAGATTTTTATCCACGTGCTAAAAAATAAAAATCTGTAAATAAATGTTTATGTGCAATATGAGCACGCTCCGTCAAAGAAATTTCCGGTTATTATTGCTGGGACTAGTTTTTATAGCTTTCTCTTTTTTATACAAAAAATAAACAAAAAAGTCTTTCATACTTTTTTCAGTTTTTTAAACTTTCCGCATATGGGCAAGGCTGGCCCAGCAATGTTTAACGATATGTACTGAAGCAACAGGAAGTTTCAGTTTTCTTTTGTAATGTGTCCAGGTTGCAATAAACCAAAACAGAACATTCATTGAAACTTTTAAAATAAAATTGGATCTTTGCCCAGGTTTGTAGGTCATGCTTTCCATTTACGGTAAAATTTTAAAACATGTTTGGATCAAACTTTTAATGTTTATTCTCACGTGTCAAATGATTTTGTAGATAAATTTCTTTAAATTTTCTTGAAAAATTAGCTTAAAAGTGACAAGATGTAGATAAATTTTCCAAATTCTTTTTACAACTCTTTACGTACACCAGTCTGGCTTTAGTGTTGTAAAAACATTCCTCATGGTATTACTCACATTTTCTTTGCTATATTTAGACATTCAAGGAAAAGAATAGCTTGTCGTGCTCCAGCAACTTTCTTGCATACTTCAAAAAGTAGTTAAAAGGAACAGACATTTGTCATGTTCAATTTAAACCAACTTCTCCTGACATTTCAATAGAGGCAAGTAGGAGAAATCATGGTAAAAAATGGAGCTGGTGCAATGCAATGCAACTACAATTGTTTTGAGCTTCTTAATTCTTATAATACCTCACATATGTGTTCAGTCTTCACTTTTATTTCAATTTTTAAAAAGACAAAGGATTATTCTTTCAAGTTTCCTCCAAGAGTTTCAAAAAATGTACATTTTTCTTGGCTTGGGTGAATTCTGAAGGGATTGTAAAATAAGCGATGAGTAATTTGTCTTTGTTATCCGAGGCAGTAGTTGGTGTTTGGTGCTTCTGCTATTCAGCCACTCTCCGGTACGGTGTAAAGCTTTTGAATGCACTGGAACCAAAATGATGAAGGGCTCCTTAAAGATCTTTTTCACTTAAGCACGCATCCCATTTCATTTTTCATCTGGCGCTGCTGCTGTGGATCCAAAAAATGATTAAGACATTTTGAAAGAAGACAAGTAAAAAATATTACATTATGATTGTTCAGACTTTCCTGTCTGGATCTATCATTATCATATCATCTTCATGCAATGATATTTAAAAGAGATGGTAAGTATCCCTATTGTTCTTCTGCAATGCCACCAGCAGCAGTATAAATCGAAGGAAAGCAAAAGCGGGGAAGCTGAAAAATTATCTTTTTAGAAGCAAGAGTGATACTGATAAGATGATTATGCAGATGGAAATGATTGTTCAACATTGACATTGTTTAACATTGCAAATTGCTATTTCACGAAGGAAATTCTGTAAAAAATTTACAGAAGGGATTAAGTTAATATGACAGGGTAATTGCCTAAAATTTTCCGAGCTGTCTACAAAACCAATCATTGATCCTATCATCATCATCATACCAAATCATCACCGTTTTGAGGAAATGGTATTTTCTCTCAGAATGATACATCATGTCATGCCATCGAATATTTATCTCATGTTAATCTAAAATGTAAGTTCAAAGCTCCGAAATTTACGCAAACCTTCGTTAAATATGCAAAAAGTATTCTCGTGAGAAAACATTCTTCCTTCGTAAAAATACTTTTTTTTAAAGAGGAATCAATACTCGAATGAATTATCATTAGTGCAGTGTCAAGGGCTCCTCCTCCCGATTTAGAAATTAATTCTGGTACTATTAGTGCTACTACACAGTAGCAAAATGAGGCTATCATATTTTTATCATAATTTTTATCCACTTCTCCACGATTAGTAACTTTGCCTTAGTGCCTCCCTCCAAAGAAATTAGTGGACCCCACACATCTTCACCTTCTCTAATTCTCATTTGTAATGCTTCTGATAGCGTTGTTGCTGCTCCTGTGATCATTTTGATGATGACTGCAATACAAAGCGATGATGTGATGACCAGTTTTCAACTTGTTGGTTCCAGAACTAACACCAAAACACCATCTTTAATAATAAAAAAGCTCTTCTGCTTCTTCAACTCCTCTTTTTGCTTATTTTTTGAAAATGACGAGTGATTACATAAAATATGCATAATATTACATTTATTATTTCATTCTCATTACAAGGAACTCTGTGTGGTCTACTTACTACTGCCAGTAATTGCCATAATATTATATTTTTGATAGCTGGTTCCCCTTAAAGCAAAGTAAGCTACTTATACATACACACTTTACCTGTTTTAATCTTTTCCAATTCCTCAAGTAAATTTCTTTGCAGATTGCATAAAATAAGAATAAAACTATTTATTTATGCATGATTTGTTACATTATGCAAGAAAAAAGTCAGATGGATTAAGAATGCCGCTTGAGGAGGCAACAAGAGCAACAACAACAATAATAAAGACAACAACTGCTGTTTATTTGCTACAAAAAGGTCAAAATAATAAAAAGTATTTCACTATTATGTAATAAGATGCAAAATAAAATCTTAGAATTTTATTGGTCTACTACGATTTGCAACTATAATATACTGCATTCATTTGACTTTTACTAAACAAATTCGAATGGAATGACAGAATGAAAATCTTTGTAATTCGGTATTTGAATGGATGTGTTCAGTCATTCCATGTCAGATGGGTTTACATGACTCAAATCATTTGAATTGAGTATTTTTCTTATCAAAAATGATAATAATGTGCATTCATTTTTATTACAGTAAATACTTTAAAATTGTGGACAGTGAACCTTTGATAGA
>JAANSO010000507.1:0-30152 GCA_036507315.1 Lepidocyrtus fimetarius
ATTTGAGGACCCTTTTTTGTCAAAAACTTGACCATGTCAGATAGCCCTTTTCCATATTGACCACTAATGGAGATAGCCCCTTTCCATAGGACCAGGACGAGATTGCATATACCAGATTGTTAAACAACCCAAAGCCCATTACAACCGCAAATATACCCAACTCAATCCAAATCTCTTTTGCCCACTTTACCTGAATTAGAAAAGCTAAGCCAATGCTTTGCAATATAACACTTGTACAAAGCATAATTGAATTTACGCCCGAATTGCAAAACTTGGTTTGCTAAAATTGCAAAAGTTCGAATATTTCTGAAAATTTCAACATCCTTTTGCGTTGACAATTTTATATTTTCATATACTATTTGAATTGCCGTTTTTAAAGATAGTTTTCCAATTATTTGAATAATTCCATAAATAAACAAAGCAACTTCTGAAATCAAAACCAACCAAGTAGTTGTTGAAAAGAGCAGTAGCTTCAAAATTGTGTTAATTAAGGACTCTCCACCAGCATTACACTACTACACGTGGACTTCTTTCGGGTATAATTAGGCAAATGAATATGAGATTGGTGCTATGTGCTTATGTGCAATACAATTATCATTTTCTTTTGAATTCCTTTCTACATTGTATCTTTAGTCTGCTTTGTATTACAAGACAAAAAATTGTTTAAGTTAGAATAAACTCGTTTGAAACTAAAAAGAAAAAATATTAAAGAGGTTGAATCAATCAAGTTGAAAAACATTACACCAAAATTTCCTTAAAAAGTAGAAGTTAAAATTTACAGCATTTTTCAGTTATCCACCTTCTCGTTCTTTATGTGTTTTTCCTTTCAGATTTTCTTGCCGCAAAACCCAAAATACAATTTATTACAAATTTTTCTTTTAATTAGCATTTTCCTCAAACTGGGAAGTGAGAAATTATATAGTAATAGCTTACCGTAATTGAAGTGGCATTTATGATCAAGACAATGGCCACAAGGATTAATTTTAAAATATTCATTTTGTAATTTTTTCCTTGAAATTATTATTTAAATGAGTTCTGGCATGAACAATTTTTCAGATATCCATATCGTTTGTAAAAAATAATTTGATTGCGAATGGGTGTGTTTATTTTTCAGATCAGACAATAATGAATTTTAATACTTCCTGTCTGCACAAAAATCATTCTCTTGATTCAAATCAGACTCTTGTTAAATTGAAATGGCCATTTCAGTTTTTACTATGGAAGAAAGGAGACAACATTAAAAAATATAAATTGTCAATGGATTGTAAAGGCACTTTCAAAGCATAGTTTGCAAAGCTCTTAACACCAATTCAGTGACGCAATAAACAAAATGAATTTGCCATTCTCATTCTTTTCCATTGATATTTTGCCCATGACGAAATAGTTTACTATTCAAATCTATATTAATTTTTGACACAATTTCAGAAAAACTTGAAAAAATGATTAACTCAGCTATAACCTCATATACTTACCAGGAATACTCCAAAGGTATTTTCTCTAACTGGGGCAACATTAGCCAAATAAATTAACAATTTCTAAACAATTTTGGAACCTTTCATTTCTTCATAATTCTTTACAATTTTATGGGAGTGGATTTAACTCAAATAAAGCATCCAATCCTTCTGAACAAGCAAGCTCCAGTCCTCCTTAACTGCATTAAAGCCCTCACTTGTGAATTTGAATGAAGAGGAGAAAATGTTTCAATCCTTGGAAATCATTCAAAACACAGTTGCGCTTCCGCCGTTTCAAACGAAGAAAACAAAGGAAAATCCAGCTTAAATCTTACTTCCTGTGGGTTTATTGATTCTAGGAGCGTTGTCTGAAAATCATTTATCTGAATGCATTTTGCTCGAAGGAGTTTTGTCTGAATATTTTTATCTGAAAATTTTTTGTCTGAAAAATAATTGTCTGAATACTTTTAGTCTGAAGACATATTGCCTTAAATTATTTATTGCCTTGAGTGAAGCGGGTAGGACATTTCCATCCCGTTGAAAGGATATGAATTTAAAAAAATATATCTATTTTCCGGATAGTTCTGGGTCATATCAGTGTCCTTCGTGCAGTGAACTGGCCCAGACCTACCGCGTAGTAAGCGTGTACACGAACATTTCAGGCAGCAGTGCTTGCGTGTTTTCAAACCAAACCTAACCTAACCTAACCTTAATCAAGCAAATCTTTTTGGAATATAAAATTAAGACAACATGTTATTCCGACAATATGTTTTAAGACAACTCTCCTTTTTCAGACAAAAAAATTGAGATAAAAGGTCATTAAGACAATTTACCTTTTGCGTGTTTTCAGACAAAATTCTTTCGAACAAATGATTTTCAGACAACGTACCGAACACCGTTTATTAATTACTTCAGGTTTGCATCTCACACCAAACCCTGGAATGGTCAAGTCCACGTTAATCTCCTTCCACCCCATGATTTTCTTTCTAATCCTAATCTTTTAAAGTTGAATTTAATCCCGAACAAAGTTGCTCTCCTTTGGAGGTATGAATACAATAAATTTGAAGTTTCCAACGAACAAAACGATAAATATCGTGAAATCCTATCAAGCACCGATCTCGAAACCAGGATATTCATCGTTCCGTCAAAACCTTGGGGTAATATGTCACCAACGGAGCAAACTTCTCAACTATGGAATTGGTTTGCAGAGCTGCAGAGGTATTACGTAATTCAAGTTAAGCCGCCAAGGATTAGGAATATAATTATGATTTTTGGACAATTAAAGAAAAACGGAATCTCATTAAATTTTGTTTCCATTGCGAGGAAAGATTTGTAAAAGTTGAATTAACTGGTTCAATCAATTGGAGCATTTAAATCACTTTCCCCCACTCATTCATCTTATATTTCATCTTTATACATATTACGCATACGGAGAAGGATTTGTAATCTGCAAAAACTATTTTTCTACACATAAATGGCTGCAAAATATACAAAATATTAACACAAATTGCCCCTATTTTGATGTGCCACTACTGTCATGCTAAATTCATAGTAAATGTTTGGCATGCTAATTTTTCATAATCGTTTGTTTTAGCCTGATGATGATGACGATTTTTGTATTTATGAATTTGTGACAATGAATAAGATGTGCGATTTATTATCACTATTATATATTCTTTCATTACTAAAATACCATTTGAATTGTTATAAAATTATCTAAAAGATTACACCAAGTTGAAATGACAAATTGCGGGGTAATTTTAAAAAACGGTTTATAACACAAACAAAGGGGTCTGCTTCCATACAAAGTCAAATTCAAAATCTTCCAAGAACACAAGTCCCTCTGATTAACATTCTGCATTGTCGAATGTCCCACCCTAATCCATCTAATTTCATTCAACATTTGTCTCTTGGAGCCCCGAAAGTTCACCCCAACGGTTGCAATAACCTTAAGGAAAGCAAAATAAATAAAAAAGAAAGAAACCCCGAAACCCATATCTAAGCAATAAACAACAAACGGGGTGCGTTCCACTCCAGCAAAAGCAATGCAAAACGTGCTAATCAAAACCCAATACATAACGGTCGTTCCGCAAGACACCGCGTCCTCCATAAACCCTTCAAATTTGCAAAATAGCAAATAAAGTTCTTTAAAAAGCCTCACTTTTCTTTCTAGCAATAGTCTTTCGCTCTTTAGCTTCAACACGTTAGAAAGATTTGCAAAAACTTGAAAGACAAATACGATAACAGGGATAATGAAAGACAAGGATTGCGCACAATGGAATCCCCCAAGGACGAGAAATCCTCTTGCAAGAAATGAGCCCACAATCATCCAAATCTCTCGTTCCGTTGGATCCCCCATTAAATCCTCAAACACGAAATAAAAAGGATCAAACCGGAAGTAAAGGGACGCGAAGAGAATAATAAATGGAGCGAATATCCACTGCAATAACGCCTAACAAAATCGCATAGTCTAGAAGATACCCTGGAGTTGTAGGTATTTGTCCACATTCTACAAAAAATAACTATTTTCTAATTGCTTCAAATAAATATTTTAACAAGTAATTTTAAATATATACCTGCTGTCAAGTCCTTGTCCTTCTTTAGCACTTCATTGAAAACGGTTAAAGTGTTTGGATAGAGGTAGAAAAGAAGTGAAAAGTAAACCGACATAAATAACCCTGTACCTGCTGCCAATTGCATTCCCGCAACTCCATTGTCAAACCCTTCTCGTTTCTTTACCAAGTAATGTCCTAAGATATCATACGCACATGCACAACATAATGCGGTGTTAATTACACTGAAGAAAATTAAGTAAAAGCACCTACGGAAAGAATTGTTAAAGCTGAAGTGTGTTCTTTCTTTGTTTAATTCAATTGTTAACGGGTACAGGTAATGAAAGCCTTTGCTTTGTAAGTTAAAAGCAAAATTTTCTATTATATTGAACATGTTTGCGTTGAAATGTTATACGTAGTCCACCGATTTGATTTAGGTTCAATCGATACTTAACAATTTTTACGAGAAAATTCTGGAATGAATGTACTAGAAATGGTGGACAAGACCTATCTGGCTTTCTTCGTAGAAAGGTTTGCCGATCGATGTTGGCTTTGAAAAAATAAAAGAAAATTTTAAAGTTGTATTGTATAAAGGAAAGTATATAATCACTAATGAATATTTAAGTATCTCAGCTTGCCGATTTTGAGAACCTGAACTGCAAGTACTGCAACTACGAAACCCTATTAAAAACTAAAAGTACGGTTAGTTTTTTCATTAGTTGATGGAATATTATGGCTTAAGTATTACAGAATGCACATATAGAACAAATGCTCATACAAATTTCAACCAAAAAACAAAATCCCTGGAATGGCAAAGTTTGTTTAAAAACTATTTATCAGGGTTTTAACATGTATGCAAAACCACTAGTACCAACAATAATACTTAAAACAAGCTTAACTTGTTATTGTGTTTCGACTTCAGATATTTTATCGATTTTATTTTTCAATAATATAATGAAATTATTTAAAATCAATGAGATGAATGTAAATTGTCTTTAACAACGTTTATAATAACCTTATTTTCTTAAATTACAACAGAAAATACGTTTCCACCTGATCCAATTACACATCAAGGGAGTTTTCCAAACTTTTAAAACTTTTCGATTAACAACTTTCAACTCAATAATGTTCTCTGCTAATTTGCAAAATCAACAACTTTCTTGACAACGTCTCCCGACGCATACTTAGTCAAAAGCTGGAGTGCATAATAATCTGGAACACTTTCCTCTTTTATATTCGATTTTGAAGACAGATATTGAATTCTATACCCCATTTTGAAAAGCCGCAAATAATCCGCAAACTCCGAAAGTTGAATAGAATCCGTTGTAAACTCACTTTGGTAAATAGCGCTAATAAAAACCGAGCCGAAAAGAATTCCCAAGATGACCTTCCGATCGTGATTTTTATACGCTAGGGACTGACTCACCAAAAGACGGTGAATGTCCACCCCATGGAATAAAGTTTTATAGATGCACACATAAGACAAAACACAAACTGCTAGTGCAATCCAAACCGGAAGTTGCACAATTGAGAGAATACTGTAGTTAAAATTTACTAAGTTCTTTGTTTCAACACAGGTAGCAAGTGGGAGCTTGAATGACAACCACAATCGCCGACAACAACCAATGAATTTATGAAGGACAATGAGTCTTCATATGTTTTAGGTGGGCTTCCAATTGAAAAGTTTAACTTGTCCCAGATTGCCCCAAAGTATGCAAATGGACATTTAAAATCCTTCCGAAAGGATTCTTTCCTTTGAGTGAATAAAATTTGCTCGTCCAGGCACTCTTTTTGGTATATTGTAATGTAATACGGTCCAATGACACTTCCAAAACCCTGACTATTTAACCTCTTAGAATACCTAGAATATTCCTCAATCCTTCCAAACCTTGCTTCCTGAATTTTCTTATCATCCCGGCAGTGATAGCAGTGTTGCAGATTGTGTTTTAGAAAAGAAAATTAAATGGACGCTGAAGGAATCAAACATGGTCTTGAAGTTTTCTTCAATAGCACCGGATATTAAAGAAATGTTTCTTTCAAGTTTTACAAAGAACACGGCATAGTCACTGTTTCCAAACCCGGAATTTTGAATTGCGTTAGTAGTTTCATAAAATGATTTAGTTAAAAGAATGAATAAAACGCAGGAATTTAAACCTTGCTTTCTCCTAAACCGGAAATAACTATTCTTCAATGTTAAATCAATGCCACTATGCCAGACTCTCATATAGCTTGAGGCGAGAGGCAATGACATATAACTAAAGATACTCAACTTGATCGTCAGATTTAATTCGCTTGCTTCATAGTGCATGTAGGTGATAACAGATTTATTAAAACTTTCTAGAGGAAAATAAACTGAGGTATGTCTGTACGCATTTGATCTAACTATGCTGACAAAACAATCTGAGTCTATTAAAAAAGGAAAATTCAAGTTCTCCTTCACCCACATTCCGTAAACATTTTGAAGAAAAAACAAATACAAGGAAATATTTAAAAGCATTTTTAATTGAAGAAAAACGAATGAATGTTAGAAAAAAGTTGTCTAAAATGAAAAATATTTCATGTATGACAGTGATAGGATTATGAAGCAATTTGCTAAATTACATTTTTGGTCATATCATGTTATGTAAGCATTTTTCATGTGAAAAGTTTCCACCCACACAACACGTGGACTTCTAGGTATCATTACGTAAGTGAAAAGGGGTACTAAAAATCAATAGCACTTTGCATTACAATTATGATTTTCTTTGCTATATCTTTTATTTCGTATCTTTAAACTGCTTTGTCTTACAAGACAAAAATGTTTAAAGTAGAACAAACTCTAATATTTTCTGTTTGCAAACAAATCAGTCTGACTTTTTATTAATAAATGATACACTTGGGCTTTTACAATGAAACGAGACAACATTAAAAATATAAATTGTCAATGGATTGTAAAAGCACTTTTATAGCAGTTTGCAAAGCTCTTAAGCACCAGTTCAGTTCAGTAGAGTGTCGCAATAAACAAAATGAATTTGCCGATCTCATTCTTTTACAACTTCAAAAATCAACTAACCTCCAACCTATAGCTTAATAAATTGTATGCAAGCGAAAAACAAAGAACCAACTTTCAAATAGAAAACCTTTTATATTTTTTTGCCAGTGAAACGCTTTTGAAGATTTTCTACAAAGTAGATTACTTATCTATTTTTTATGTCTGTTTCTGTTAAACTTTGCCATAACTGGAGAAAAGTTTCAGAAAAAGTAAAATGAATAACTCAGATATGCTCTCATACATTTCCCAAGTATACTCAAAAGGTATTTTCTCCAACTGGGGCAACATTACACAAGTAAGTCTACAAATTCTAAACAATTTTGGAAACTTGCACTGTCTCATAATTCTTTACAACTTTATGGGGCTGGATTTAACTCAAGTGGAGCAGCCAATCCTTCTGAACAAGCAAGCACTAATCTTCCTTAAGTGCAGTAAAGCCCTCACTTGTGAATTTGAATGGAGAGGAAAAAATGATGCAATTCCTGGATATCATTCAAAACGCAGTTGCACATCCTTCGTTTCAAAGGAAGAAAACCAAGGAAAACCCAGCTTAAATCTTACTTCCTGTGGGTTCATAAATTACTTTAGGTTTTCATCCCACTCTAAACCTTGGAATGGTCAAGTCCATGTAAATCTCCTTCCACCCCATGATTTTCTTTCTATTCCAAATCTTGGAAAGTTGAATTTAATATCAAACAAAGTTGCTCTCCTTTGGAGGTATGAATATTATAAATTTGAAGTTTCCAACGAACAAAACGATAAATGGCGACAATTTCGTGAAATCCTGCCAAGCACCGTTCCCGAAATCAGGATGTTCATCGTTCCGTCAAAACCCTGGGGGAATATGTCACCAATGGAGCAAACTTCTCAACTTTGGAATTGGTTTGCAGAGCTGCAGAGGTCTTACGTAATTCAAATTAAGCCGCCAAGGACTAGGAATATAATTATGATTCTTGGAAAATTAAAGGAAAGCAAAATTTCATTAAATTTTGTTTCCATTCAGCCTTGTCTCTATTGTGAAGAAAGATTTGTCAAAGTCAAATTAACAGATCCTGTTCCGTTGGAACGTTTAAATCACTTTCCTCCAGTCATTCACCTTCCTTTTCATCTTTACACATCTTACGCATACAAAGATGGATTTAAAATCTGTAAAAACTTCTTTTCTACTCATAAATGGCTTAAATATATACAAAATATTAAAAGTCAGCAAGGAAATGCAAAAATAGAGCTGTGGAATTATGTAATTCACCATTTTTGGATGGGAATCTTTGGAAATTACAGTTTTGCAAAATTTGAAGAAGGATTTGTTTACTTCTGCTTGAATTCACAAACGGTCAAAGTAAAAGATAAATACGGTTCGCATTCTAATTTTGTTACTTTTAACATGTTTGATGTAAGAGGAATACATGATCACGCTCCACTTTACATACTAAACCGACAGAATAGTTACCAACTGGTCACTTGCGGATTCAAAAAAGGTCGTCAGAGATTCATTTTGGGGGAATTGCTAAGTGCGTATGATATTTACGTTTGGATTGGATTGGGAATCAGTTTAATTTTTGTCGCTGCGATTTGGAATGTTATTGAAAATAATAAAACGGGGAAAGTTGAGAAATTTGGCAGAATCTTTTACTTAATTAAGGTACTCCTCGAGCAAGGAGATCCATTTAAAACCGCGACCTTTAATGGCAACGATAAAAACCGATTTCTTCTTGGAATATTTCTCCTGATGGGAATCATATTCAGTAACGGGTTTAAAAACACAAATGTCTACAACATCGTAGCTCCAACAAAACCGGAAAAGTTTGAGGGATTACTTGACCTAATTGATATCAAATCTCGAATTTACGTCCCAAGCGGTGATGTACTACTTTTCTTCTACAAAGATATTGTTAAATTTATTTTTAATGAAAACGAAACCGGAAGCTATAAGAGTACCAACAAACATTCATTTTTATTTACCAATTCATTTGGAAATGTCAGCATTACCATTTCTTCAATGTTGAATAGAGAAAAAAGAAACGATGATGGCTTTAATTCTTTTGAATTGAAATTTTATAATAACAGCCAACTCCTTCCGGTAAACTTCATCCTGGCATTTGTTAAACACTTCAAATACAAATTTCCCGATTGCGTAGCAAACCTATTCACCAGAGTGTTTAAAAATAACACGCTCAACCTTTCTTAACTTCTACCCGCAAGCAGAACAAGCATCTCTTTTTAAAATTATTAAAAAATGCAACGGCACTGGAGTGGTTCTCCCCTCCAATTTGGCAAAACAATGGGCAAGCCAACTTCGAGAAAAATGGGGAAATGTAGAAAACATGTTTTACTTTCTAAAAGGATTTAAATTCTATTTCGAGTGTCACATTCAATTCCCTTTTTTAAAAAGACTGGGACGATTTAAGGAGTCTGGGGTGATGGAAAGATGGTTCAAAATACTTGAACGAGTTTCAATTGCTTCTAAAGATGATGAAAGTGGTACGGGTGATTCCTGGTCGGTAACTAATCAATCCGGAATGAAAGGAAAAATTGTCACTGTGTTTTTACTCTTGGCTTCTGGTTTAATATTATCCTTGATTTCGTTTTTGCTTGAGTTAGTATTAAAATGATGGACCATCTAAATAATTGACTTTCAACAAATATTTTTACTCATATTCAATTACGGATTAATGTTTTTCTACACATTATTGTGAAATTAAATGTTTCCTGTTTGTAAACAAAAGATAAAACATAATTTGCTAAGTATTCAAACTTTGCTACCGGAATGTTTGCAAAGCTGTTAAAAATATTAGGAAAATAACTCTTGTTCTTAAGCAAATAAAAAAGTGATGAAATAAAGCAAATGTATTTGCTAATCAGCAAATCCCTCTTATATTTTAATGCATTCTAAGCGAAAATTGAAAACTAGTTGAATTCCCTTTGCAATTCAATTCTATATACTTTATAGAGGTTCAAAAAACCAAAATGGATAACACAATCCTCTCATATATTTCCCAAGAATACTCGAAAGGTATTTATTCTCACTGGGGCAACATTAAACAAATAAATTTACAAATTTTAAGCAATTTTGAAAATTTTCACTGTCTCATAATTCTCTACAATTTTATGGGAGTGGATTTAGCCCAAATAGGTCATCCAGTCATTCTAAACAAGCAAGTTCCAATCTTTCTTCAATGCAATGAAGCCCTCACTTGCGAATTTGAATGGAGACGAGAATATGATGCAATTCCTGGAAATTATTCAAAACGGTTTTGCGCTTCCACCGTTTCAAACGAAGAAAACGAGGGACAACGCAGTTTAAATCTTGTTTCCTGCGGGTTTATAAACTACTTCAGGTTTTCATCCCATTCCAAACCGTGGAATGGTCAAGTTCATATAAATCTCCTTCCACCTCATGATTTAGGTTCTATTCCAATCAGAGAATTGAATTTAATCCCGAACAAAATTGCAATGCTTTGGAGGTATGAATACAATCAATTTGAATTTTCCAACGAAGAAAACGATAAATGGCGACAATTTCGTGAAATCCTGCCAAGCACCGTTCCCGAAATCAGGATATTCATAGTCCCTTCAAAACCCTGGGTGAATATGTCTCCAGATGAGCAAACTTCACAACTTTGGAATTGGCTTGAAGAATTGCTAAGATCTTACACGCTTGATGTAAACAAAGCGCCAATGACCAGGAATATAATTATGATTTTGGGACAATTAAAAGAAAACGAAATTTCACTAAATTTTGTTTCCATTGAGCCTTGTTTCTATTGCAAAGAAAGGTTTGTAGAAGTTGAAGTAATACATTCTGTTTATTTGAAGAATTTAAATCAGTTTCCCGCACTCATTCATCTTCCATTTCATCTTGATACCTCTTACGCATACGAAGAAGGGTTTGAAATTTGCAAAAACTACTTTTCCACTCATAAATGGCTTCACAATATTCAAACGATTGACGGTCAGTATAATGCAAAGAGTAAATTCTGGAATTATGTAATTCACCATTTTTGGATGGGAATATTTGGAAACAACAGTTTCTCTAAGTTCGAAGGAGACTTTGTCCACTTTTGCTTGAATTCGCAAGAGACTAAAGTAAAAGATAAACACGGGTCTCATTCTAATGTAGCTTTTTTCCACATGTTTGACGTGCAAGGCAATCACGATCACACTCCACTTTACATTCTAAACCTGCAGAATAGTTACCAACTGGTTACCTGTGGATTCAAAAAAAGTTTTCAGAAATTCATTTTGGGTGAATTATTAACTGCGTATGATATTTACGTTTGGATTGGATTGGGAATTGTCTTAGTTTGTATCGCTGGAACGTGGCACATACTTGACACTGGTAAAAGAGGGAAAGTTGAGAAATTTGGCAAGATCTTTTACTTAATTAAGGTACTCTTCGAGCAAGGAAATCCTTTTAGTAGCGGTACTTTCACCAAAAACGAGAAAAACCGATTTCTTCTTGGAATATTTCTCCTCATGGGAATCATATTCAGTAACGGGTTTAAGAACACGAATGTTTACAACATCGTAGCTCCAACAAAACTCAAAAGATTTGAAGGATTACCGGATATACTTGCGGCCAGGTCCCGAGTTTATGTTACAAGCAGTGATCTACCAATTTTATACGACGAAGAAATTGAATTTGTTTTTAATGAAGACCACAACGGAACATTCAAAAGCTTTGACGGGCATTCATTTGCATTTTCTAATTCATTTGGAAATGTCAGCGTTACAATTTCTTCACTTTTGGACTTAAGAAGAAAAAATGAAAACTTTACTGCTTTGGAAATGAAACTTTATAATAACAGCCAACTCCTTCCGGTAAACTTAATCCTGGCATTTGTTAAGCACTTCAAATCCAAGTTACCCAATTGCCTAACAAACCCATTCACCCGAAAGTGCTTAGGAATAATACGCTCAAACTTTCTAAACTTCTACCCGCAACTGGAACAAGCATCTCTTTTTAAAATTATTAAAAAATGCAACGGCACTGGAGTGGTTCTCCCCTCCAGTTTGGCTAGCCAATGGGCAAGACAACTTCGTGAAAAAGGAGGAAAAGTAGAAGACTTGTTTTACTTTCTTAAAGGATTTAAATTCTATATCGCAGGCAACGTTCCACTCCCTTTTTTAAAAAGACTTGGACGATTCAAGGAGTCTGGGATAATGGAAAGATCGTTCAAAATCCTTGAATGGGTTTCAATTCCTTCTAAAGAGGATGAAAGTAGTGCAGGTGAGAGTGTTTCCATGTCGCAATCTGGGGCTAATATGGAAGGGAAAATTGTCACAGTGTTTTTATTATTAGTTGCAGGGCTAGTATTGAGCACAATTTTGTTTTTAGCCGAGAAATTAACCTAGAAATGACATACTAAATTTTAAAAAAATTCTTCTTAGAAATACTTTTATCTATTTCTAGCCTTAATTATGCAAAAAATACTGTTGCAATCACTGCATTAATTGTGCAAAATATAAAATAAATGTTGAATAATATTATAATGTGATTGATTCAAGTCACTTTTTAAAAATTGAACAAGATTCTGACATGGATTTTTATTCAAAGCCCATTCAAAATGCAAGAACCTCATCTTCTCAAACGTTTGCATAAATTTACAATTAACTCAACAAGTGCCCGGAGTCAAAAGTAATTATTAAAGCATTACTCTGGGTACACATCTGCCAGATTGACTATTTTCTTAATCTTCTACAAGTCTTTTACAAGAAAAAGCAAGCACAAAGAACAGCCCAGTTATCATCCTGGGTTGCATAAAAACAGGTTACGCTCATACAAGTAAACTTTTTCCTACTCAAGGTCAAATATAAAAACCCATGCATGATCAGTTTTAGAGAGATCCTATTGAATTCTCCTCGTCACCTGTTTTACTCAAAACTGTATTTTCCTTCTAATTATTAAAAATAATTTGCCTAAACTGATTTGGTTATAAAAATGAATAATCCAGGTCTAATACGTATAGGACCTTATGAACAACTTCAGTTGTCACCTGAAAGGCAACAAAACCAAGTTCCCAAACAAAGTCCGATTTTCTCTCTACTTCGAAATTATAAGCAAACCGTTCCAGTTGCCCAGCACATTGGTAAAATCACATTTTAAAAAATATTTAAAATTGGTTTAAAACTAAAATTTACTTTCAGCTGCGCTGCCTACTTCAACTTACACTGGATTCAAGCAATTGGGTTCCATTCCATTCAAGGATTTGCATTTGGGCGATATCGAAGAGCTGTTTAAAGATGAAGAGCAGCCCAAAAACGTGAATCTTTTTCCTCTTCGAAATTTCTTTATAGGAAAGAAAAGAGGAAAAGATAGTTGTAAAAGGTATGGAATAAATATTTTTTTATTTAATTGCTTAATTATATTAAAATCGGATCCTTTTGCAGTGTTTTCAGGGTAGTTGCCAAAACTGATAACTCCAAAGTTTATTACTGCGTTATAATAGACAACGCCTTTGTGACAAAAACCTGCAAAACTTTAAAATCTCCAAAGCTTCAAATAAATTTAAAAATCGAAGGGATTAATAGATCTCAAGGGGAACGGAAGTCAAAAGAACTACCCTTAGAATGGACGCAATATAACATTGACCCAAGCGGCTTTGAATTAAACAGTAAGCCAGACTAAAAACTTCCTTTTGTAACTGCTCTTTGTAAAAATTGGTTAATTTTCAGAATTCCTTTCATCAAATCGTCCATACTTTGTCATTCAATTGAAGCCACTCATCACTCCACGCTTTTCCAACTTTTGCGAGACTGGGATTACGAAAGAGGCTCTTGCTCACCAATCCACCTCTCCTTTTAAAAATCTGGTTTTTATCTGGAAAGTCTCAATTCAATTTGAAGATGAACCACTTTCCATTCAAGGAGGATTCTTTCGACAAGATTTGGCTTCAACACTTGAGGGTTTATACAACTTGGATGATTCCACAAAGGATGTGACAATCGTTGCTAATAACAAAGCGGAAATCAAATGTCATGGGGTTATTTTAATGGGTAATTTCCTTTCAAAAATAAGTAAATTTTATAATTAATGAATATTTTTATGCTTTTTGCAGCGAATATTCCATTGTTTCGATCCATGCTCCTTAAAAATGGAATGGTGGAGGGAGAAACGGAAAGGATTGAAATGCTCGAGAATAGTGCAGACGGTCTTACTCAATTTATCAAGTTTCTCTACGGCTTTCCAATAAACCCCGAAGATCTCACACCCGAATTGGCTGTTGAGCTTCTACAACTTTCGAATAAATTCGGGTTAAATACTTTGGAAAAAGACTTGACGGAGTTTTTAACAAGTAAAACTGTGGATTGGTTCACTTTGGATGCCTTAATGGAGCTTTATTTTATTTCGTATAACGTAGATAGTTTGGAGGAGTTGAGGGCTCATGCTCTCACGGAAATGTCAGGGTATGAAAACATTTATTGAATCAATTTTAGTTAAAATTTTTAAAACTGATTTAAAATTACAGGTTGACTAAGGAGACAATGACTGGGTGTGAATATTTCAAGAAGCTTTCTAAACAAGATGCATTGTCACTTCTTTTTAAACTTCTGGGGTGGATATAAAGCAATTTCAGTTTACATCGTTGTTGGTATCCCTCAATTTTCTACTAATTTGCAACATTTGGAAGCCTTAATGGATGTAAATGCTCAACTTGTGTCAAAACTATATTATTAGATTGCTAAATATGGTAAGCAACGTTTTTTAAATCCCGTATTGTATAGTTTTTCTACCTTTTTTTTAAATTCTGTCGGTTCGTAATAAAAGCCACACCATTAAAAAATTTAATTAATATAATTTCAAATTATAACTGAACCATTTAGGCAACCATTTATTTAATATTACTGATACATTATTGCGTACTACAACATACAAATTTTTATAACATTTAAGGGATTTCTTGTATCTTCTGCTTTTTAATCTCCCTAAAGAAAATATAGTGACCAGTTGGCTTTCCGGTTTCAACAAAGCTTACAGGAACATTCCAAATACTACATTGTTTTAATAACCGACGTCTCAAGTCTGGATCTGGATATTCCATCTCGCTTTTCCCCACATTGGTGCAAACTTGTTCTTTGCCAGCCAGGCAGTCCATCATGTTTAGACAGTAATGATAAAGAGCGTCCTGGAATACTGCGCGCACAGCTTTGTACTTTGCAAGGTTGCTGATTCTCTTGTCTGTCTTGCCAATAAAAATATTTTTAATTACCAAGGTCAAATTTTATTGCTATTCAGTGTTTGCTTTGTTATTACCTGCGCATTCTCTTGACCTTAAAATGCACTCCGAGCCAAAGCCAAGTTTTGCTTTAGAAACTTCTTCTATTACACACTCCACAGAAGCAAAAATCGAGTTAACCACAGTTAAAAGGATAATTGTGTTGTTGAACGTTGGCCAAAATTGTTTCATTTTGATAATATTATTAGGTCAAGAACTTTCCTTCGCTAAAATATTCCAGGAGATGGATAAATTATTAATAGTCTGTCAGCTTTTTGCGATATGCTTCACTTTATTTTCCGCGTGTAATATTTTATTCTATTGTATTAAAACAATTTATAAGCAAATCGTATCAGTTTTCAAGGTTTCTTTTTATTGCAAAAGTTTACGACTTATTCACAAGGGAAGTTCAATCACCAAATTGGCTACTCCCTCTGTACTGCATTTGTAAATGTGTATGGCTCTTTAAAATACAAATCCCTACAAATCTACCTTCCCCGTTTTGTATTTGGAAATCTGCAGCAACTTTTAAAACCCTTTTGAAAATTTTTGTTTTATTCCCTCATTCACACAACCGACGTTTAAGTAAGTCTTTGAACATTACTTTAGCAAGCATGAATGGTTCTTCAAGAACTGACTTGGCTCCAAAGGCATTTCTATCAGAAATCCAAAAATTTAAAATTAAACCGTCCATCTAGTTAATCCAAATTTTGAACTACAGCATTAATAAAATTCCTTGTTTGCTTAATTCACCCCTCTCCAATATCAAAGAGCCTAAAGTGCACTCAAAGATTTTAAAGAGAGAAATTCTTTTACCTGTCATTTTCTATCCGCAGTCTTTATTTAAATACAATTACTATATCCTAATCCTTTCATTAATAATTCTACCGCAAATAAAAGCATACGAGCAAACTAGACAATATTGAATCAAAATATTTAGTGAAAGTTAATTATTTAATCGGTTTAATCATTTTAACACAGTCAAGCTCAAGAAAAAACAAAATCAGGGCTAAAAGTAAACCAGCAAGAAAGAGTACAAACACGGTGACAATTTTCCCTTCCATATTTGTTCCGGATTGTGTAGGCACAGACAATGAAACACTTTCATCTGCACCACTTTCATTCTCTTTAGAAGCAATGGAAATCCATTCCAGTATTTTGAACCATCTTTCCATCATCCCAGATTCTTTAAACCGCCCAAGTCTTCTTAATATAGAAGACTGAATGTTTCCGTTGAAATAGAATTTAAATCCTTTCAGGAAGTAAAGCAAGGTGTCTACGTTTCCTCCCTTTTCATAAAGTTGGTTAGCCCATTGATAAGCCAAACTGGAGGGGAGAACCACTCCAGTGCCGTTGCATTTTTTAAAAATTTTAAACAAAAAAGCTTGTTCTGCTTGTGGGTAAAAGTTTAGAAAGGTTGTGCGAATAATTCCTAAACACTTTCGGGTGAATAGGTTTGCTACGCAATTGGGAAATTTGGATTTGAAGTGTTTAACAAATGCCAGGATGAAGTTTACAGGAAGCAATTGGCTGTTATTGTAAAGTTTCATCTCGAAAGCAGCAAAGTCTTCATCTCTACTTCTTTCACTTTCCAAAACTGAAGAAATGGTAATGCTGACGTTTCCAAATGAATTGGAAAATGCATATAAATGCCCACTAATGATCTTGAAACTTCCCGTATGGCTTTCATTAAAAAGAAATTCAAGAATATCTTTGTAGAAGAAAAATGGTAGATCACTGCTTGGCACGTAAACTCGGGACCCGTCGGCAATTACGTCGGGTAATCCCTCCAATATTTCGGGTTTTGTTGGAGCTACGATGTTGTACACGTTCGTGTTTTTAAACCCGTTACTGAATATGATTCCCATCAGGAGGAATATTCCAAGAAGGATTCGATTTTTATCGTTTTCCCTGAAAGTAGCTTCTTTAAAAGGATTCCCTTGCTCGAGGAGTACCTTAATTAAGTAAAAGATTCTACCAAATTTTTCAACGTTCCCCGTTTTGTTTTTCTCAAGTATTTGCCAAATTTTGGCAACAAAGACCAAGCTAAATCCCAATCCAATCCAAACGTAAATATCATAGGCGTTTAATAATTCACCTAAAATGAATCTCTGGTTACTTCTTTTGAATCCACAAGTGACCAGTTGGTAACTATTTTGTCTGTTTAGAATGTAAAGTGGAGCTTGGTCATGTTCTCCTCTTACATCATACATGTTGAAAAAAACTAAATCATAATTCGACCCGAATTTATTTTTGACCTTCACCTCTTTCAAATTCAAGCAGAAGCTGACAAATTCTCCTTCAAACTTTGAGAAAGTATAGTTTCCAAATATTCCCATCCAAAAATGGTGAATTACGTAATCCCACAACTTACTTTTAGCATTTGCGTATTGGCCCTTGCTCTTTTTAATATTTTCCAACCATTTATGAGAGGAAATGTAGTTTTTACAGAATTGAAATCCTTCTTCGTATGCGTAAGATGTAGAAAGATGGAATGGAAGGTGAATGACTGGGGGAAAGTGATTTAAATCTCCTAAATGAATAGAATCTGCTAATTTAACTTTCACAAATCGTCCTTGGCAATGGAAACAAGGCTCAATTGTAGCAAAATTGAATGATATTTCGCTTTCTTTTATTTTCACTAGAATCATTATAATGTTCGTAGTACTCGGCGTTTTACTAACTTCAGGGGCGTAATTGTGTTGCAATTGTTCAAACCAATTCCAAAGTTGTGAAGTTTGCTCATCTGGAGACATATTCACCCAGGGTTTTGAAGGGACTATGAATATCCTGATTTCTGGAACAGTGCTTGGTAGGATTTCACGAAATTGTCGCCATTTATCGTTTTCTTCGTTGGAAACTTCAAATTGATTGTATTCATACCTCCAAAGCATTGCGATTTTGTTTGGGATTAAATACAACTTTCCAAGGTCTGGAATATAGTCTAAATCATGGGGTGGAAGGAGATTTATATGAACTTGACCATTCCAAGGTTTGGAGTGGGAGGAAAACCTAAAGTAGTTTATAAACCCACAGGATGCAAGATTTAAATTGTTTTTTCCTATGTTTTCTTCATTTGAAACGGCGGAAGAGCAACTACGTTTTGAATGATTTGCAGTGATTCCATTATTTTCTCCTCTCCATTCCAATTCGCAAGTAAGGGCTTTAATGCATTTAAGGAGGACTGGAGCTTGCTTTTTCAGAATGATTGGCTGCTCTATTTGAGTTAAATCTACTCCCATAAAATTGTAAAGAATTATGAGGCAATGCAAGTTTCCAAAATTGTTTAGGAATTGTAAATTTATTTCTTTAATGTTGCCCCAGTGAGAGAAAACACCTTCGGAGTATTGTTGGGAAATATACGAGAGCATTGTGTTATCCATTTTTGTTTTTTTTGAACCACTCGTATAAGAGAATTGCAAAAGGAATGTAAATAATTTTGTTCTTTTGGAAAACAATAAAATATAAATTTGAATTCATATTTGCAGTCGTAAAAACATTATTTGCATATGCACTGCAATTAATATTGAAGTTAGGACACATCATTATCTTTCGAATTTATTTATTTTTCAAGAATTAATGGAAAGTGGATTGTTAAAACGTTGAGGGTTCGTTGCTATTGTTTGCTTGCAATTTAGGGGATTTGATTGTATGGTTTGTGTTTTAAAATTATCACTTTTAATTTAAACCAATAATCGTAAGAAGAATATTAATGAATGATAATGAATGATAAACATAAAACAGAATGGTTTACCATGGATACTTTGATTGAGCTTTATTTTATCGTAAAGAACATTGACAGTTTGGAGGAAGTGAGAACTCATGCTTAAAAACATTTGCATACAATATTATATTTTCGCACCATTTTAGCAACGGTTAAACAACTCTAAACTTTTATTATTAAGGTGTATTAAATTATTAAACATGTTTTATGGTATTTAAGGTATTTCTTGTATCTTTTGCTTTTTAATCTCCCTGAAGAAAATATAATGACCGGTTGGCTTGCCAGTTTCAACAAAGTTTACAGAAACATTCCAAATACTACATTGTTTTAATAACCGACGTCTCAAATCTGGATCTGGATATTCCATCTCGCTTTTTCCCACATTGTTGCAAACTTGTTCTTTACCAGCCTGGCAGTCCATTAGGTTTAGACAGTAATGATAAAGAGCGTCCTGGAATACTGCGCGCACAGCTTTGTACTTCGCAAGGTTGCTGATTCTCTTATCTGGCTTGTCAAAAATAATATGATTATTTATCAAGGTTAAGTTTTATTGCTATCCAGTTATTATTACCTGCGCATTCTCTGGACCTCAAAATGCACTCCGAGCCAAATCCAAGTTCTGTTTTGGATACTTCTTCTATTCCACTTACCACAGCAATTAAAACCGAGTTAATCACAGTTAGTAGGATAATTGTGTTGAACTTGAAAAATTGTTCCATTTTGATAATATCCAGGTCAAAATCATACGAAGAACTTTATTTCGGCAAAAAGATATTACAGAAGATAGATAAATTATTAATAGTTGAAATTGAAACTCCAAAAGTAAATTGCAATAAATAACCCTTGATGAATTATAATAACGTCATTTTGGCAATACCATGTCAATGCTTGCGATATGTTTCACTTTATTTTCTAAGGTAATATTTTATTGTATTGTATTAAGCAATTTCTTAGCAAATCGTAGTTGGTTTTCAAGGTTTGTTTTTCCTATTGTAAAAGTTTATGATTTTTCACAACGACATTTAATCAAATACCTATAACTATTTATTACTCAAGATTACTAATTATTACGTAAATGTGCAATTAATTGCTTAATAAAACTATTTAAAATCTAGTTGCTTTATAAAATTCTTGGATAAAAGCAATTCCATGGTAATATTATTCGCAAAATCATGACATTTTAAAGGATTCGCCTTCTCGAAAAAATTAACTCCACCGAATGTAATCTTAATTGGAGGGAACGACTTTAAAAACTTTTGCAGATACTTTCTACTATTGCGATCATTTTAATAATTACTACAAATAAAAACATACGAGAAAAGTTGACAAAATTAAATAAAAATATTTGGTTAAAGCTAATTAATTAATCAGTTTAATCATTTTAGTACAGTCAAGCTCAAGCAAAAACGAAATCAAGGCTAAAACTAAACCACCGAGAAAGAGTACAAACACAGTGACAATTTTCCCTTCCATATTTGTCCCAGATTGTGTAGGCACGGACAATGAAACGCCTTCACTTGCATTTTCATTTTCTTTGGAAACAATTGAAACCTGTTCAGATATTTCGAACCACCTTTCCATCATCCCAGACTCCTTAAACCGTCCAAGTCTTTTTAAAAAAGGGATCGGAATGTTACCTTCGAAGCAGAATTTAAATCCTTTCAGAAAGTAAAACTGATTTTCTACATTTCCTCCTTTTTCACGAAGTTGACTAGCCCGTTGGTTAGCCAAACTGGAGGGGAGAACCACTCCAGTGCCGTTGCAGTTTTTAACAATTGTAAATAAAAATGCTTGTTCCGCTTGTGGGTAGAATCTAAGAAAGGTTGAGCGTATTATTCCTAAACACTTCAGAGTAAATAGGTTTGTAACGCAATCCGGAAACTTGGATTTGAAGTGGTCAACAAATGTCAGGATAAGGTTTACCGGAAGTAGTTGGCTGTTATTATAAAGTGTCATTTCCAAAGCAGTAAAGTCTTCACCGTTTCTTCTTTGAATGTCCAAAACTGAAGAAATGGTAATGCTTACGTTTCCAAACGAATTGGAAAATGCAAATGAATGTTTGCTGTTGCTCTTGTAGCTTCCGGTTTCCTTTTCATTAAAAATGAATTCAATTTCGTCCTCGTATAAAATTGGTAGATCACTGCTTGGAACGTAAACTGGGGATCCGTCCGCAATTAGGTCGGGTAATCCCTCAAATCTTTCGCGTTTGGTTGGAGCTACAATGTTGTAAACATTCGTATTTTTAAATCCGTTGCTAAATATAATTCCCATCAGGAGGAATATTCCAAGAAGGATTCGGTTTTTGTCGTTTCCCCTGAAAGTACCGGTTTTAATTGGATTTCCTTGTTCCAGTAGAGCCTTAATAAGGATAAAAATTTTGCCAAATTTCTCAACTTTCCCCTTTTTATTATTTTGAATGTTGTGCCAAATCCCTGCAACACAAATTAAACTGATTCCCAATCCAATCCAAACGTAAATATCATACGCCTTTAATAATTCACCCAAAATGAATCTCTGCCGAGCTTTTTTGAAGCCACAGGTTACCAACTGGTAACAATTCTGCCGGTTAAGAATGTAAAATGGAGCATGATCGTGTTCTCCGCTTACATCAAGCATGTAGAAAAGAGTAACATGGTCATGCAATTTCTTATTGTGTTTTACTCTGACTTCTTGCAGATTCATGCAAAAATGAACAAAATCTCCTTCAAACTTTACAAAACTGTAGTTTCCAAGTATTCCCATCCAAAAATGGTGAATTACGTAATCCCACAACTCACTTTTAGCATTTGCAAACTGACCTTTGCTCTTTTTAAAATTTTCAAGCCATTTATGAGTGGAAAAGAAGTTTTTGCAAAATTCAGATCCTTCATCGTATGCGTAAGATGTAGAAAGATGAAATGGAAGGTGCATGACGGGAGGAAAGGGATTTAAAATCATCGGAATTAATTCAACTTTGACAAATTTTCCTTTGCAATGGAAACAAGGCTCAATGGAAACAAAATTTAGTGAAACTTCGTTTTCTTTTAATTGCCCCAGAATCATAATTAAATTCGTCGACATTGGCGCTTTGTTATCTTCAAGGGAGTGACTTCGTTGCAATTCTGCAAACCAGTTCCAAAGTTGGGAAGATTGTTTCGCTGGGGACATATTCCCCCAGGGGTTTGAAGGAACGATGTACATCCTGATTTCGGGAACGGTGCTTGGCAGGACTTCACGAAACTGCCGCCATTTATCGTTATGTTCTTGGGAATACTCAAGTTGATTGTATTCGTACCGCCAAAGCATTGTGATTTTTCTTGGTATTAAACCCACCTTTCCAGGATTAGAAACTAAATCATGGGGTGGAAGGAGATTTACATGGACTTGTCCATTCCAGGGTTTGGAATGTGAAGAAAATCTGAAGTAGTTTATAAACCCGCAGGAAACAAGACTTAAACTGCGGCTGCCTTCGTTTTCTTTTTTGGAAATGGTGAAAGCACAACTTCGCTTTGAATGATTTCCTGGGATTGCATCGCCTTTTCCTCTCCATTCAAATTCGCAAATAAAGGTTTTACGAATTGTGTTGCAGTGCAAGAAAACGGGGATTTGCTTGGTTAGAATGATTGGATGCCCGATTTGAGTTAAATCCAGTCCCATAAAATTGTAAAGAATTACGAGGCAGTGCAAGTTTTCAAAATTGTTTAGGAATTGCAAATTTATTTGTTTAATATTGCTCCATTGGGAGAAAATACCTTTGGAATATTCTTGGGAAATATATGAGAGCATATCTGTTCTATCCATTTTTTCTGAGCCTTTGGTATTAAAGAATTGAAAAGGGAATGTAAGTTTTTTTGGAGTACATTAAAATATAACACGTTTTGTTTTATTGCGTTACTGCTTTTGTTTGCTCAAGAAAAGGTTTTTTAAAAATATTTTTTGAGAGCTTAGTAAACATTCCTGAAGCAAGTTCTAAACAATTTATATTTTGTTTTATTATTTGAATTGCTCTTCTTGGGGACGTGACCCTTAATGAGCTAAAATTTGTTTATGATGTAAAATATAAAGTGGCAATTGGAAATGCCAGCCAACACCCGTGTATTTGCCAGTGATTGTACCTACCAGGTTCCAGGAGCAACCATTCTTCTGTTGATTTCTTTATATTCCCTTTTTCGTCTACAAAACAGCAGTCTAAAGATTTCGTTGAGAACCTTGAAATATTGAAAATTGAAAACCTGTCAGGACTTGCAAATGTTTGATAGATTTGTGGATATTTCTATGCAAATATATAACTAGGTTTTTTTTGCTTAAAGCTTAAATTACTTCACTTTGACTAATTCCAACTGATAAAAGAAATTTTACAAGTTTTGTGCCTGGATATTCTATCTCACTTTTCCCCAGATTGTTGCAAAATTGTTCTTTTAGCAAGCCTATGCTGTCCGTTTATCCTTTCTGCGTTTGCTTTATATTAGTAATTTAAATTAAGAATTTCACAGCGGTACCATTATTACCAGATTTGATTTGAATAAATTTACATTCGATCAGAATCAACCTTTACATGATAAAATAATAAAAATAGTATTCTGTGTCGCTCCAAAAACTTCTCAAGTCCAGATAGAACAAAAGGAAATCCTATGGTTTTAAGTATAAAAATAAGTATAATACTTGAGCACGTGAAATTCCCGTTCTTAGATACATCATTGTGCAAAATATGACAGTATTAGCAAGCGTTTATTTATTGCCAATGAATGAATATGAGGTAAAATTAACATTGCGTTGTCTAAGCTGCCACATTAAGATAGAACATACAAATATTCATAGACATTTAATATTTTCAATTTCATACTGTATCAGAAAAACGTCACACATCTGCTTCAACGAAAATAAAGTAAAAACACAATTGTTTAGTATTTATCAGTAAAATATTTGAGTTTATTTTGTAACATATTGTTTATAGGACTTTGCAACATTCAATAGATGTGTCAAAGCTATGGAGTACTCCCCAAACTTTACATATGCATTGGAAATCGCTCCGGACATAGCATTAATATAAGCACCTTCATCAAAAACTTGTTGTGGCCTTAACCCAAATGAGATATTAATAGGTTTGGATCTTTTTTCCACCATTACTGTTTTGGTAAAACTCTCCCGAGTAGCTACAACATGATTAACCCTTGCCCAGGCAGCATCCACTTCAGCCTTAACTTGACTAACACGTAACTCCGCACTTGCAATTTCATCTTTTTTTCTTTGTTCAGTCACTCGACGTTCAACTTCAACCTTAATCTCTTCCTTGCGCTTTCTTTCCGCCTCAGCTTCTAAATTTTTTACATTTACTAATCTAAATTTTAAAACACAAAATTCAAATTTTTCCTGAAGCTTTTCTTTATATTTAGCTTGTATAATTAAACTCCCGTAAACTCCCAATTTTGTAAAATTTTCTTCCTCCTCTTCTTTACTCTTTTTTACAAACGCTTCAAATTCTTCATGGGGGATACCCTTCGGGTTAGTCTTAATTTTTGTATCCAATGTACTTTCAAAGTTTTTAACTAAATTTGATATCTTTCTTGAATAATGAATCTCAGCGCTTGTTTCCAGAATTGTGTTGAACCCAAGCTCACCCTCGTCACCTGCAGAGTCTAAAATGAGCTCAATCCATTTCTTAACATAATGCTGCAAAGAACTTCCGGTCATTTCTTCCCCGTAAACAGTTTTAACCGAGTTTTCCAACCCAAAGACAATGCCACAAAATTCCTCTACCGTCCTTTTAAATTCAGGATGCCAACTGTCACTTCTTTTAAACTCTGGCATGTCAGGTCTCCTATCATCAGGCTTAGCCATAGCGTACACAAAAACATCTTCAAAACACTCTAAAATCCCATTACGAGTAGCATTAACCTCTGAAGAGCCATGTCCTCCGATATTCACAGTGCTAAAATAATGTTCCCACAGGTTCCTCTCCTCAGCAAAGTATTTCCCATAAAACCCGTACCCATACTCATTCATAATCGTGTCATAATCGCGAAGAAGTAAAATCATTTTTTGAAATTTTAACCTCTTTCCTGTAGCTCCAGTAAACCTTGCAAATTCTAAGGATGAATGTAAATCTTGCAAAATAAGCGAATTGACTCTGTTCATCTCGTTGAAAATGAAAACCGAGGAGAGGAGAGCAGACAAGCCGAAAATTATTTTATTCTCTTTCGTATTCGTTTCAAGGTCATGAAGTCCTTGAGTATCTAACAAGATAACGGCCACTTCCCGACTTTGGTTTATTTTGAAAATAACCGGCTCGTTCCATGCTTCGATACCGGAAGTGACTCGGGATGACCCAGCAGCAAAATGAAATCCTTTAGGTAATTCCCTATCTATCCAGTCTTCCCCTTCATCTTTGTATTTTAAATACTTAAGTAAAGTATTTGCCATGAAAGATTTTCCAGAGCGGAGAGACCCATTTATAGAAACAACCACAACGGGTCTGTTGCCCGCTTTAGAAAGAAGATTGAGAAGGCGGGATAAAAATATTTCAATCCTTCCTAGGTTAGAATCTGCGTTTTTAAGAACCTGCATTAATTTTATTTTCCTCAGGGCATTACTTTCTTGTTCTTCTTCACGTTTGACAGCTTCCAGCACCGTGGCAACGCCGGGAGGCAGGTCAACAGCAGAAAAGGGCTTCGAAGTTGACTCTTTAACAATTCTTGATGGATTTGGATAGGCCTTTAGGACTTTGACTAAGTTTTCATTCTCGAGTTTAATTAGGATATCAATTATCCTTGTAATTGTTGCATTTTGCCCCACTCTTCCCACGTATTCATTAAGCAAACCTTTCGCCAACTTAAAGAAGGCTTCGTTATCTTCAGATGAATCATTGAGATAGGTCTCCTTGAGGTGTTTATCGTCAAGGTCTAGATGTCTCGCAAGTATTCTCCATCCGTCTTGGAAACTAGCAAGGCTGGTAACTGATTTTCCAACGACTTCAACTGAAACTTTAAAAAATAAATTCGTTAAAGATAATGACTTAACAGTATTTGACTTTAGAATTTAAAACTATTTAATACCGGTTTCTATGTTGTGGTGTTCCATCTCCATGTTCGGGTAATATATGAAATAGGTTTTGGATGTTCTTCAATCTTACAGGATAAACAAGAAGTGACAAAATAGCTCACCCTTGTGCGCATTTATATGCGTTGAACCGGTATGATAAGAATGATCAGCAAATTCAATGACTCATAAAGTATGAAGTCATTTTCGGTTCTGTTCTACTTACTTTGTTTGCAAAAGCAATGCACTTGATTCACAAATGATAAAGAGAAAAATAAATGCCAAAAGTCTACTTTGCCTATGCTAAGCCGCAAACAAAATAACAACTTGATTACATACCGATGATGCAATTCAGTGGCGACGACGGAACATGAATGCAAACAAGTCAAAAGTACTTGAACTGGAATTGAAACTAGATAAAAATAAATAAGTATTGTTTTTTGCAGTGAACTTTTTTATTTCAATTGTATTTTTTACATATTTTGCTTTTTAATCTCCCTAAAGAAAATATAATGCCCAGTTGGCTTTCCAGTTTTAATAAAGTTTACTGCTTACAATCCAAATATTACATTGTTTTATTAACCAACGTCTGGACCAGGATATTCCATCTCACTTTAGAGACCCCACATTGTTGCAAACTTGTCCTTTTCCAGCCTGGCAGTCCATCATTTTCAACAATCAGGTTTAGGCAGTAATGATAAAGAGTGTCCTGGAATACTGCGCGCACAGCTGTACTTCGCAAGGCTGCCGATTCTCCTATCTCGCTTATAAAAATTATCTTATCAAAATTAAATGTTTCAGCTTGATTTTTACTTTTTTATTACCTGCGCACTCTCTCGACCTCAAAATGCATCCCGAAGTCCAAGTTCACTATTGGATCTTTTCTTTGTTCCATTTATCATTGAAATCAAAAACAAAGTATTGACAATAAAGGCAATTGCGTTGCAGGCCACTGCGTCATAAAGTTCACCATGTTGATATAAAAATTCTTTTTGCAAAAGTATATGAATCATGAAAAAGTTGGTCAAAGTATATAACAAATGTTTCTTACTCGAGCTTGATTTATTCATACTTATTTAAACTAATTGCTCAATAAACAAATCAAAGATTTATTACTAAACCCTTCTAGGATTCATATTACATCTGAACCAAAATCATTTGAACAGTAATATTATTGGCAAAATCAAGGCATTTTAAAGGAGTCACCCTCTCGAAGTAATTAACCCCGCCGAATTTAACCTTAATTGGAGGACACGACTTTACAAACTTTTGCAGATACTTTCTCCATCTGACAAAGTAAATCCCTCCCGGGCGTCTATTTCTTCTCCGGATACTTGTCCAATTGGACTTTCCAGCCAGTCTGGATAGTTGCTTTAAGAAAACCCTGGAATCCTCACAAATTTCAGCCATCCCTCCAAACAAAACTAGATTGTTAAACAATCCAAAATCCAGTAATACCGTAACGATTGCTGACTCCACCCAAACTTCTCTCTCCCATTTTACCAGAATTATAAAAGCCAAACCAATGCTTTGAAGGATAATACTTGTACAAATTAAAACTGAATTTAAGCCCGATTCCATTACTTGATTTGCTAAAATTGCAAGAATTTGAATATTTCTGAAAACTCGAACCTCCTTCTTCTTTGCTATCTCTTCTTTAGCTATTTTAAGAGCAGTTTTTAAAGCTAATGTTCCAATTATTTGCATAGTGCCACAAATAAACACGGCGACTTCCCCTGCACTCAAAATTGACCAAGCAGTTGTTGAAAATAGGATTAGCTTCAAAATTGTATTAAGGAAAGATTCACCTCCAGCATTACACTCCGGAAGTATCCAATAACAAAGAATTGAAGGTCGACAAGGATTGTCCCAATGCAGAACAAATACATATGGAATTGCTAATATAATCTCTAGAATTGAAATCGATCGACCTAATAAAATTATTAATTGCTCTTTAAACTTGATTTTGTTTCCCTTTTTTATCTGGTATTTTGAAAAGTAACTGCTCAATCCATTTAGAAATTCTGCAATTTCCTCACACTTTGTCATGCAAAATTTAAAATAAATAACTGCAAGCGCCAAACAAATGATAAAAACTCCTTCCAAAACCAATTCCACTCTTTTAAGGTGACCATAAATGTGTCCATATTGAAGTGATAAAATTAAAACCGAAATAGAATTAATTAAGAAAATTCCTTGAAACTTTTTAAAATTTTCAGGGACAATTCTCGCATGAAATCTGTTTTTGTTTTCAATTACAACAGGAAATGAGGAAAAGAAATTTGAAATTTTGCAGTTTACCAAAATCCACGGAATATTATTTTGCCAAAACATATCTTAAAATTTTATAATGTAATAGAAATGGACTTTTTAAAGTATTTCTAGTTGAATGGTTTCCAATTTTTAAAAAGCTTATTAAGTAAAACTGATACGCAGACACAATTGAGTGGTCAGCAGGTATATAACTGTAAAGGAATATTTTTCTGGTAAAAGCTACGTCTTATATCAGAATTGGAATGGAATCCGTAAAATATTTGACAGTTAAAGTTTTAAAATGACGTATTTCATGGAATAAAATGCCGTAAATTTATCAAATTAAAAAAACATTAAAAATTGACATTATTAGTCGAGTTTTGTTTGATTGCTACATAGAGAAGGAATGACAATAGCAAAATAACTTGCTCTGTCAATCAAATTCCGGAGTCATCATGTATTTGAATGTATGTACATCATTTGTCACAATTTATTATTACAAAACTAGTAATTACAAAGTTTCAACAAATTTTAGCACTTTATCTACCGAACCACGTTTCAATTATGTTTTAAGTCTCAAAGTCAATTTTTATAAATAATAAATTGATGGGTATGGCAGCGGATACCTATCCAGGAGGGGGCGAGTTCGATTTTGAAGAACATAATTTGCTAAATATTTATCAAACCTTGCTATGCGGACATTTGGCCATGTAAGATACTCGTTAGATACCATTTGATGGAAACAAACGCTATGTAGTCCATTCTATGCTCAACTTATAAAATGTAGTCGGTTGGTTAATAATATCAGATCACTGCAACATCAAAAACAGTTTTGCAAGAGAATTGGTTGAATTAAGCTTTAAAGCAAATCTACAAGCCAATGGCAAAAATGTGAATCAACCTTGATGACTTTTTTCTGCGTTATTTTGCTTAACACTTATGCTTGAGTTGTGCTTCACTTTATCTTTCATTAATCCATTCAACCAAGTAATGAACTGTGAACTAATTATTGCATTTTAAACATTTTCCGTTTTCATAAAACTAAATTTTAACTAATAGCATTTGAACAGTGATATTATTTGCTAAATCAAGACATTTTAATGGAGTCACTCTCTCAAAAAAGTTAACCCCGCCGAATTTAATCTTAATTGGAGAGCAAGACTTTAAAAATCTTTTCTAATACTTTCTCCTACTAACCAAGTAAATTCTTGGCTGCCTTGTTCGTTTCCTAACAACAAACCAATTGGATTTTCCAATTAGCGTTGATATTTTCTCTAAGAAAATCTTAGAATCTTCAAAAACTCCAGCCATCCCTCCATACAAAACCAGATTGGTAAACAACCCAAAAATCATGAGTATCGTAAAGATAACCAACTCAAGCCAAACGTCTCTTCCCCATTTGATCTGAATTAGAAAAGCCAAGCCAATGCTTTGATAAGTAATACTTGTACATATCAAAACTGAATTTACGCCCGATTCCATCACTTGATTTGCTAGAATTGCCAGAATTTGAATTTTTCTGAAACCTTGAACCTCTTTTTCCTTTGATATCTCTTTCTTAACTATTTCATGTGCAGTTTTTAAAGCTAATGTTCCAATTATATGCACACTGCCACAAATAAACAAAGCAACTCCCCCTGCAATCAAAATTAACCAAGTAGTTGTTGAAAACAACAAAAGCTTCAAAATTGTATTAATTAGGTAATCCTCTCCAGCATTGCATTCAGGAAGTATCCAATAGAAAAGAATTGAAGGCCGACAAGTATTACCCCAATGCAGAACGAATACATAAAGAGTTGCTAAACTGCATCCAATAATTGTAACGGAACGACCTAACCAGTCGGTTAATTCTTCTTTAAACTTGATTTTGCTACTTTTTAAATCATATCTTGAAAAGAAGCAGTTCAACCC
>JAANSO010000508.1:0-30123 GCA_036507315.1 Lepidocyrtus fimetarius
TAGTCGTCGAAGGTGCATTTGTTTAACATGGGGCTCTACGGCTAAGACAGCCGAGTGCTTGTCTTAACTTTAAGTAAAAGCATGTGCTTAAAATTTGCTAGTGAATTGGTCAATTCTGTAACTTTGGCTTAAGTCTAGTTCTTAAGCATTTCATAAGTATTTTACTTAAGTCAAGTTAGTGAATCATCAAAATTAAGAAAATGCTTAAGAATTGCTTAAAACGCTTACTGAATCGCCTTCCAGATGTATTCTGACAAAGTGGAAATGCAAAGGGTAGATATAGAAGAGTAAAAAGAATCCCGTTTTTGCAATAAAAATGGCAGATGAGTATGAAGCAGGGCTTAGAAATATGCATGCAAATAAAGATGCTTTACACAAATATTACGTAACGTTGCGTTGTTGCATTCTTTTCGAAGCTGATGACGCTGCTGTCGCTGTCATGTCACTGCACCGGTGCTACTTTTACATTTACCAGTTTGCCAAATAAGGAGGTTGATCTTTCACAGTCGCAAGTCGCAACAATCTGAAAAATCTTTTTGTTAATTATCATGGGGGAAATGAAATGGTATGAAGTTTTTTATGAGCCTAATTTTTTACGCCAGGTATTCTCTTTAAAGTATCTGTTTAGTTTTACTCTTTTAGCGGAATACTTATGTTCTTATGTAGTAGATTTTCAAGGAAGCAGAGCTATTTTATTTTTTCGCATGCATTTGTCAAAATAGACACAATGAAATGCAAGGGTTGCAGAAATAAAACGATGCGTCAAGCCATCAAGACAAGACTTTATGAGGAATATTTTACAAAATTAAGGCATGTAACCGAGAACAATAATGAGTATGCGAAAACCGAAAAGTGGTATGGAATGCAATAAAATAGATTTATTATGCATTCTTGAGAATACGACTTAATATTTTATGACCAAATATTTTATGTCTTTCGTTGGGGGTCGGGTTTTGTTTTAAGCATGATGGTATTTCATTAAATTAGCGAAAATAATAATATGTGGATGACTTGATGACAAAGCTTAGAATAAGATTCAATTTAAATATTAATCTTTTGTTGATTAAACTTCGGTTTTAATTCTTGTTCTTTTGCGGGGACAAGGAAGTAATAACAATTTATACAAAAACAATGCACTTGGTTTTATAATCATTATTACAACAATAAAATTGACGACATCATTTTAATTTTTTTGCAAATTACCAAGAATAAATAACGCTCTAATTTTTTGCTTGTTTCACTAAATACTAAATAAATGCATAAAGCGGCAGAAAAACCAAAAAATTAGCGATGATACTAATCATTCTAAATGAGTTTAATGATTTACGCTATGATGATGGTCTTGCTGTTGTAGATTTTGTGGTAACTTTAGTTTTCTTCACTTACCATAAATATATTTATAAATTGTTAGCAAAATGTTACACAATAATAATCAATATTATATAACAATTATACATAATCAAATAATTATCATAAGAGTAGTTATTATGAGCTGTTTTTAGGCTTTATAGCTTTTAATCTTGTGGTGAAACATTGAGAAGATTGACTAGCTGCTGTGTATGTGCCGTTTTTTCTTAATAATAATATAACATTAAATAGCAAGAGGTATTTGCTAACATAACTAATAATAAATATTATTCATAATAATTTAAATATCAAAGTTCGAAAGTTTCACTGCCTTTTAAAAATTTATAGTACCGTTTTTATATGGAGTTTCCAGTTTTGTAATTTGCTTGCAAACTTGGAAGCAAGCAATAAGCGACAATTTATATTTGTATGCTATTTATTACATAAAGGTAGTTTTGTTTTTAAGCAGGATTCTTTAAACTGGTCTATTTTTCGCCAAAATATCATTTCATACTTGTTGAAATTAATGTTTATTATAAAAACTAGTGAAAATCTAATCACGGCTTTTCTTTCTTAAATAAATTGGTAATAATATCATAATTTAATAAAGTTGATTACTATACGCTGGTACTTGCAAATCAGTTCCCTATCCTTTTTTACAAGTAACGCTCATTATTAATACTACAGATTTGTCAAGAAGAATGAAGTTATGAGCTAGTTTTATTGCATAACATTGCAACGATCCCCTCATTGTAAGTTTCTTTTCATTCTTATGTAAACAGTCCCACATTACTATTATGACAACACATAACTAAAATAACAATCAAAATGGTTAAGTAAAAAAATGTTACTTATTGAATAATAAAGCACGCTTTCTTACATAGGCTTAAAAAATCTGCCATTTCGCATTACAAGAATAATTAAATAAAACTATAACGCTTAACAAACTTAAGTAATTGCATTTGGTTGTGTATTATAAAAAAATGATTAGTAAACAACAACAGATAAATATTTCGGCAATTTTAACCACAAAATTTGTCTTAATCATCGCATAAACAATAATTTGAGTAAATATTTCATTGATAAAGCTTACGCAAAACATTCATCCGCTTTCTTTTTTAAATGCAAAATACAAAAAAATGTCTTTAAAGGATTTCTTTCTATTTGTTTGTGTTGACGAAGACAACGTGTAAAAACTACAATTAATATCTTCTTTTACTCATTTGTTTTAGCATTAATTAATAAGTATTCATATCCATAACACTTTACGCGTGTTTTCACATTCCATCGTATCTCACAATTCCCCTCATTTTCTCACAACAAATGTCATACTACTGGAATAATTATAATTTAAGTATTAAATAGTATACTAATGCAAGTACTTTCTCCATCGTCACCGGAAAAATCATGTAATTCTTTGATCAATGATTACAAATTATTTCGTATTAAACGTAATTCACACACTATCATGAGAATTATGCAATTATTTTGCCCTTCAATTTAATACATACAGAAAATTATTTAAGTGGAAATTTAAGTGTTTTATAAGCCAATCAGTTCTTCACTCCTCTACAACCGCTTTCACTCCAAAGCAGAATAAACACAGAAACGTCCTAATTGCCAAATTGGTATGGAAAGTTTATTAGAGAAGACTCAATATTATTCATAAATTAAGAAGTTACCGAAATTAGCAAAATATTGTTGGCACGTATAAATTAGTTTGATTTTTTTGCTACAGCGTACTAATTTAGGAGAAACTATGATGGACATGAGACATTAACAATTTTTACCTTAATATTACGTAAGTTAGTTCACTATAACACGTATAGTAGTTGTAGTACTACAGAGAAAGCACTGAAACAAGTACGGAAGCGTACTAGTGTAAGTAAATGTAGTACAATTTCGTAAAGTAGGTAGGTATAATAATGCTTGTGAGTAGTGAGTCGTTTCTCTAATTTTAATTTCACATTGATATAATTATCTCAGGATTATCATCATCATATTTTAACAATTCATATTTGTTTTCATGAGTGATTTTGAAAGGAAAAAGAATACTAATTTTTGCAATATCAAATTCCAAGTTCTACAATTAAAAAGTTTTCTCGCTTCCTTTTTAAATAGGCTGGTGGTTTCGATTAACTGACTTAAATAGGGTTTTTTTTAAATGTTTCGTTTTTAAGTTACTTGATTTGAATTTGGTTAAAAATGTGAGCGGTGGGTCCCTGTTTCAAAATATTGTTGGCTATTTTCTCCTTTCCGACTACATTTTTCATTTATAAATAGGACAGATAAATATCATCAGCAGCAGTGTGGCAATTTAATGGCAACGGCAACAGCGTACTTCTTATCATTATCTTATGCAGGCGGAAACCCGAGTTAAAATAGTAATTTTTGTAGTGACATTAAAAATTAGCGTGTTGGTTTTTTCTTCTGTATACTATGGTGTGTAAATATTTTGTTGCAAAAAACTAGCAAAATATTTTAACAGTACAAGTTTTAAGTTATGCTTGTTTACACAATATTAAATTACAAACAATAAACATTGTTATTTTTTATCATACTATTCTTATGGTTTCCTATCATTAATAGTCCTTTTACCCTTGCTTGATCTAACTGAAAGAGATATTTTTTGTGTGTATATAGTTTTAGGTCATACAATGTTACGTAATATTGAAGCCGTGTGAGCGAGTGTGAAGAATTCGTTGAAACAAATCTATATATTTTATGTAACCCCTATTTAACTGGTAACGACGTGTATGATTTAGATTCGTGTGAAAGTGAGTGTTTAAGTCTATAAAAATTATTAAAATGAAGAGGGTACTCAAAGTAGTACTCCTCCACTCATTCTCTCCCTCTCCTTAATGACTGTGTGTGCTTTTGTAAAATACGAACGGAACTACATTTTTGGCTACTACGATTCAATAATAATAATATTCGAATCATGAATGACAGTTTAATTAATTAATTGCTTAATTAAATTATTACTATTAATAACTTTGTTATTGCTGTTTCTATAAACTTCATAAACTTTTGAAATTATGATGGAAAAATGTGTCAACCATTTGTATACTTACAACGAGAACTCGTAGATAGGGAAATAATTTGACTTTCTAATAATTTGCAACTACAAAGGAGTCTCTCTTTTCCAAGGAATTATACCATTCCCTTCACTCTTCACAGGTTTCTTTCTGACGAGATTCGGTACGGCCATGGAAGCTGCAGAGACAAGGGGGGAATCATCCTGTTGTCCTTTCCTTCCTACAGCGGCTTCCAAAACGCCTGCCTTTAAAGCTGTGAGACCACTCCGGATAGCACTTGTAGCACTAATAATACTACTATTGGCGTTATAACTGAGTCCGTTCTTACGAGAGCTTTTTCCGTTTCCAGTGTTTTCGGAAGTACTATTACCTAGAATGATTTTCATGTGGGAATCCTGAAAAAAGGACAATGTTGTTATGTACTCTTAATCATGAACAAATTAACAGGGTAACTTGATACAGCATCTATATTTACCCTGGTGAAAGCAAATGGCTGGACACTGCATCCGTTACTCATCAGCGGTGATCCAGATTTTCCTCCACCAACACCTAGCCCAATGTCGACCCCAGAAAAGTCTCCAGAGTTGTGGCTTCCTCCTATACCATCAGATCTGGAGAAAGGACCATGAGGACTAACCCTATCATCATTAACACTATCACTGGAGGGTGACTGCGGAGGGGAAGCATATATTGGACTTTGAGGTTCGTTTAGCGGAGACAAAAGTCTACTTCCGGGTCTCCCTTTCATCCTCGATAATTGTTGTACTTGTTGGGTGAAGGATAGACCACTTTGTTTCGAGCTGCTTTCGTTATTATTGTTGTTATTGTGGTGGTTGCTGCCACTTCCGGAGTTAGAACGTCGAGATCGATGATCCTGCCTGGAAAGCATGGCAGGGGATCCATGACTCTGTTCGGAATTTGAATTATGCGAGGATTTCGTAGACGTAGTCATATTATTTGGAGCTCCACTGCCTAGAATTCCGCCAACTATTGAAGTGATTGAGCGTCTCTTCTCTACGTCAGGTGGGGTTGTTCCTTGTGCCAAGAAATGGGAGGATGAAGACTCGGTTGTGCCACAAGTTGGATTGTCAGTGGAATTAACACCTCCTCCGGTAGTGCCAGAGTAGTAGCTCGGTGGGAGATTTGAACTGGACGGTTTGCTTTGATCAAGGCCTTCTCCCCTTTGTACGATTCCTTCCCAATCCGCAACATTCAGTCCCTTAGCGAGCACTATTAAAATAAATTAAATCCATTGAGTCATTCTCAAGAAAACTAATAGCGTAATTGGAAATATGATTATATTTTACTATGCCACCCACTGGTCTTGCTCCTAGCAAGTGCAATCTCTTCTAGTAGTTTTGAAATAGACACGTGACCACTCTTCATGGCTACTCGAATAGGGGTTCGACCACATCGATCAGAATGAACTGGATTGGCACCCCACTCTAGGAGGGCTCTAACACATTCTAGGTGACCTTCTTGGGCAGCTATGCATAAAGCCGTAGCTCCCTTTATTTAAAAAAAATTAAGATTAAAATAGGGGGAATCTATACACATCATTTTTTTAATTTTATGCTTCGTAACGTAATAAAACAATACACTTACTTGGTTGCAAGTATGATCAATTTTGGAACCTCTCTCACAAAGTAGACGTACAATACCCGAATGTCCTTGCCAACTTGCACTTTGTAAGGGAGTTCTCCTATCATTATCCACAGCATTTACCTCGGCTCCTCCTGAAACAAGAAGCTCGACCATTTCCAAGTGACCTTGCCATGCACTAACGTGCAGTGGAGTTCTCCCCTCCACATCTCGAGCTTCTACGTCAGCTCCACATCGTATAAGGAATTGAGCCATGGCCACTCTATTTTCTAATGAGAGAAGGTATAACGTACTTCGACCATCTGCGTCTCTATAATTTACATCACTTCCACGGGACACAAGCAGCTGTCATAAATTAAATAAATATAATATTTAGTCTTGATATTAGTTTTAACAAGTCCATTTAGTTAAAAATCATTTTAAAAATCTTGTTTTAGTACCTGAACAATATCTCTGTAGCCTTCAATCGCGGCAGCGCGGAGTGCAGTCCTTCCATCGTGCGACCTTTGGTCGATTACGGCACCGAGATTAAGTAGCGCCTCGACTACATGTATATGGCCTTCTTGTGCGGAAAGCAAGAGAGCGTGTTTCCCATCGTTATCGGTTTCATTAAGTCTTGCCCCAGATTCAACTAATACTTCAGTAACTTCTTGATGCCCTTCAAAAGAAGAATAGTGCAAAGGAGTCCAACCCGCGTTGTCCCGGTGCCCTTCGTCCAACCCCCTAGCCAGTAACAGCCTTACCACACTTACATTGCCCTGTGAGAATATGAATTTAAACAGCATTAAATAAAATAAATAATAATTAGCTATATTGAATGAAATTTAATTATCATTTTACCTGCGCTGCAGCGACAGAAAGTACAGTTCGTCCTTCTCCGTCGATATGATCCACGTACGCACCCCAAAATAGCAACAATTCGCAAACTGCAGCATGCCCCATAGAGGCGGCTGCCCATAGGGGTGTCCTGCCAGCCTTGTCCACGGCATCCACATCAGCCTCATATTCTAAAAGTAGTTCGCACACTTCCCTAAAACAAGACAAACGGTAAATAATTTATTAGTTTAGGTAATAGGATTTTTACTTGGACTATGCATTTTAGAGAACTTACTTGTGCCCCTCGAATGCTGCCACCAACAGTGGAGTAGTTCCATCTCTGTCTTGATGATCCACCTCAGCATTTCTCTCCAGTAGAAGATTTACGACTTTGAGATGGCCTTGACTAGCAGCAACACAGAGAGCAGCAACTGATAGGGCCGTGCTAAACAATTCAAAAGAAAATTTATTTATTTTTCTTACAAGAAGTCATTTAAGTATTTTAGTTAATATCAAGCAAACATTTACCGTCCGTCAGAGTCAGCATGGTTAACATCTGCACCAGCATTTAGCAATCTTTCGACGATTTCCGCATGACCCATATACGCCGCAGCGATGAGCGGTGTTCTTCCCTCACTGTCAGGCAGAGAAGGTGATGCACCAGCTTTAATCAGACTATTCACAACTTCCTCATGACCGCCCCAAGCCGCAGCTCTTAGCGCAGTTCTCCCATCCCCATCCGTCAGGTCAACTTGAGCGGATTGAGAAAGTAAAAGGTCAACAACGTCTACGTGACCTGCCCAAGCTGCGGAACGGAGCGGTGTCCATCCGTCGCTATCTGCGTGGTCAACGTCCGCACCAACTTTTAACAGTTCGTTGAGGACTGCAGCATGACCCTAATATCACAAACATTATTTTACAATTCAAGGACTCAAAATTTAGTTTTCGTTTTTTCGAAAAAAAAGTACCTGTCGAGCTGCTAAATTTAATGCAGTTCTTCCATGTCTGTCTACAGCTTCTAAGGACACATTATGTCCGATCAGGAACTGAACAACAGCCAAATTCCCATCATTGGCTGCATTATGAAGTGGCGTTCTTTGATTATAATCTACTTGATTAATATCGCCAACAACATCCACTTTAGCTAAACCGTCTTCTCCAGTTTCTAGGGAGTCATCCCCAGTAATTTGCACGCTCCCTGAGAGTGCCGCTGCAAGATCCTCCGAATTTTCGCATGGTGCCTCACCTCCACCCTCGTCTAAACAAGTATCTGATCCATTCCTGGTCGGAAGACGTGGATGATGAAGATGATCTTCCACTCCATCCAAGAAAGCTTTCGAAGTTACCACATTTCCAGAGCTACCTAAACGCTCACTCCCTCCAACGTTTCTAACTGTTTGTTTTGTTACACCACAAGCTGCCAGTAATTTAACGACTTTCACGTCAAACGCGTGCAAATTAAACTCTTCACCAAACACGGTAATTCCTAAAGACAGGAGGAACACGGGAACCTGTGTATTCAGATCCCCAAACAGTTTCGTAGAGTGAGATAAATGATAGGCCAAATCAGCCACTTCCTCTGTCCTTAATTCAGAAGCTCGAGAAGCCAACCACATGACTTTCATTACGTGACCTTCATATGACTGGCAAAGGTATTTTTGTGTACAGTATTTAACATCAAGGAACCATTCAGAGAAACTATGATGAAATAGGAATTGGTAACCATCGTTTGGGGACTTGATGAGAACCCTACGGAGGACGTGCATTCGTTTTGCAAAGTCTTCTTTGGTAATGGCAGGATGACGGGCGGTGAGGCAGGCAAGGATTTCGGATTCTTTCATGGGCTGACGAGATACTAAAAGGATGCAAAGGATGGGTTGTACCTTGCTAAATTGCTTTTTTGTAAAGATACGCTGGCACAACCATAAATAAAGTCCGTACAGGGTTCCAGGAATTTCACGGATCTCTCGAAGCACAATAAAGTTTTCTGAGATTCCATCCAGAACTTTTTCCAGGTAAAGGAAACAACCGTTGCTTTTTATATGGAGTTGATTGAGCATTTCAGCCGTTTCCCTTCGTATATGTTGGCGAAGGGCAAAGTCTTGATCTAGGCGGGATAAAATATATTGTTGGACATCACGAATTACCTAGAAAGAAGAAAAATGTTAGATTTATCACTATTTGAACGTAGAACTTTAAATATACGTTGCAATATAAAGATTTACTTTCACTTTAATTCATATACCTGAGATTTTCTCAAATCGTCCAAACCAATCTTCCGAAAGCCAGAAAATAGCTTTCCGATATATTTGCTTTGTTTTCTAGCTGTACAAACAAGTACAAGCCAGGAAGGTAGTAAATGACAATGATATCCAAGTAGTTCACTTATCGTATTACTAAATGAGCCTTTACATGAGGAACTGTTGCAAGGTAATTGCGAAGTGTTGTAGGACTCATCAATTGAATCAACTAAAAGGAAACAGGCCTGAGGTGGAGAGTCAAGTTCCAAAAGTGGAAAAATAATTAATTTTTTAAACGCAGCATCAGGATCCTCAGCTATTGACTTTAAGCATAAATCCTCTTCACAAATCTTCTCCCCATAACCTTCGACCAGAGGACTTTTGACAAGCTGGATACAAATTTGGTAAATAAACTCCGCCAAAGAGAGAGTGTTCAGATCGTGGGATTGACAGAAGTGGTGGGCTAGGAGCCGCTTTCGTAAATGGAGCTGCTTTCCATGCTCCATTGTTGGATGGACAATTTCGGAGCAACAGGCCGTTTTTCCTGCTCCTGGCCCACCAACAATGAGGATCCCATTCCTTCCATTGTTGAGACCGGCTCCGTCCTCGTCCACTTTCCGTTGCAGGGTTTCCAGGCAATGAAGGATTTTGGAAAATACCCATTCTCTACAGAAAAATCGTTTTCCTTCTAAAAGAGAGTGGGCCATTTCATTCAATGCCCAAGAATAGTCCGCTTTGGTGAGAAAGAGCCAGGTTACTTGATTAAATTCGAAGTTTTGGTATTTTGCAAAATTAATCCAAATTCCGGTTTTTTGTTTCCCTCTTTCGTTTCCTTCTTCAGTCAAATTTGCAATGTAATTATTATAATAAATGCTAAGTCAAAAAAGGTAACATCAAAACAGAAGATCAACGGAGAAAGATGTCATCCGTAGAAGGAGACAAATTACATTGGGAGAGTTTATAAATGATGAAGGCATCAAAATGTCATTTAAACACGTTTTCATTATATCACTTTTCATTGTCTTCCTCGATGTTGAATTTGTCAATTTATAGGAAATTTATACATTTTGAAGGTATTTTAATGTTTGAAAGAACTTTCCGTTTCTTCTGGCTCTGAAAACTCAGCCATCATGTCATAGAAAAGGTCACTTTAAAAACAAAAACTTCACTTTTATTAAAAATGCTGAAGCACAAGCACAGAAACTTTTACAGGCCGATTGAGTGCATAATTTTTCAAAATATTAGTTTTGTACATGGTCAAACACAAATAAGGCAGAATTTACTTTCCAACTCGATTAGCAGAAAAAAGGTTTTGTGATTACCGGTTTTGATTTTCGGTTTTTCAATAATTAAAAAACAATAAAAAGGTATCTCGAGATATATGTCAAACACAACTCAAAATTTGTAGGCCGGAATCTGTAATAATGAATTAATGAATTGAATTGAATAAACAAATAAAATGTAATTATGTTAAATGTAATTATAAACTCATATTGCCTTTACGTATTAAGACAACAAAGAACTTGTCATCGACCCAAATTTTCTTGTGTAATATATTTCAAAAATTAACTGGACCAAAATTGATTTTAATTTGAGTTGTGCGTAGAAAATTTTAAAAATAAATTTCCTTACATTACTTTAATGGCTAATGATAAAATTTAATTTAGTAAACTTATAAAAAAACTCTTAATTTACCTTCTTTTCCCATTTCTTTGGCAGTCTTTCTGTCTTCCGTTGTTAAATGCATGGACGTGGGTAAAAGTCAAAAGGCAAAAAGAGAGATATTTCGTATTCTTCTTTTAATTTTTTCTTTAATTAAGTAAAATTGAGTCATTCATAAAAACGCTTTTCATACAATTTATTTTGATACAAATATAAAAACACACACACTTTTGCACACATTTTCTTGTATTTAGTCACCCTTCTTCACACATATATCATGAATGTTGAGTTTCATATTGAAATTGCAAGGGAATATCCCACACAACAGCTCTGCTTCTTGTCTGTACATCATATCGTTCCAAACGAATTCTTATATTTGGTTTTAAAAAGAAGAATTGAGCTTTAAAAAGTAAAAAATCTTTTCAGTTTTGATCTGACTCTGTCGCTGTGTCTTTTCTGTCCTTTTCTTCATGCAAGAGTTAAAGCAACATTGTAAAAAGACATTTCTGAAATACATTCACTCACACTTCTTCTTCTCCATATCCATCCTTCCATCCATCTATCTAAAAAGCTCTCCCAAACATACCAAAAATATTATTCCTTTTGCAAAAAAATGTACAGGGACGAGCATAATATATTTGAAAGCATCCAAAATCCCAATCTAAAATCCAAGTGAAGTGAAGTAAGAGTATATCCATCTCCCTTTTCTTTCCTTTTCTTTCTAACTCATTCAACTAAACCAGAGACTGTATTCTTCTTGGGTAACTAAAATGCATACTACATAATATTGTAGCTACCTATATGCGTTGTAAGTGATGCACATTACTGTGAGCTGAGCAAAGCAATCATCATCGTCATCATCATGAGCAAAAGCTCACTTTTGTACACAGTTTACAACAGGAAATCAACAGAGAAACCACCTCCACCATCGTCATCATAATAGTTAGAATATCACCCTCTCCTCTCTTATGTAATTTGTACGGAGTTGAGCCATAAACATAGAAGAGTCCTTTTCATAGACAACAAAGTCCAAGCAAAGTTGAGTCCGAGTCCAGTGCAAGCTCATGAACATACAGAGAACCAGCAGAATCCTTTTCCTAATTCTCTTTGTAACCAAAAACCAAATCCTAAAGTCCAGTTCAGTTCAAAGCCCCGGTTAGGTTCTTCAGCAGCTATCACAAGGTTCCGTTCATACTGGAACTCCAACGGTTTTTTCACTTTCTTAGTCACTCTTTCACTACAAACTATGCCATCAAAAACCCAACTTTTTTTGAAGGAAATGGGGAAAGGAAAAAAGAGAAAAAGAGCCAGTAACTCCTCTAGTTATTATTATATTGCCACTTTTCCTATTATTGCATGATTCTTACTTTACTTCACACTGTAACTGTAATTCTTTCACTTTCTCGCGCTCTCTACCCTTTTTTCTCGTTTCCTTTTTTCATATTTCTAAAGCTTTTTAAGTCTCATCTCATCAACAGCAGTAGCATTCCTCCGCTCCTTTTTGCTTATTTAGTTGCGTGAAAGTCAATGGATGTTTAAGTCGGGATTTCAGGGAAGAAAGAAAGTCTGTTTTAAGGTTCTGTTTGCCTCAAACTCAACTTTCACTTTTCCTTGTTGCCATTGCCTTTCCCTTGCCTAAACAGAGATATGCTATTGTAACAGTAACAGTTCAATTGAGAAATGACAAGAACTTTGTTCGGTTGATATTGTAAAAATGGTATGAAATTATGCCATTTTTTGTTATATGGCTTCCTCTGTTTCTTTTTCTCTCCCACTTTCTCTGTGAAAAAAGAGGAAGCTATTTCCCATATCTCATCTCATCTCTCATTTTTATGTGAATCATCAGCATCAACTCATCTCTTCATCATTTTATCTTAAGCAATATTTTTCATGAACTGTTCCTGTGCTTCTTGCTGTTTTTCAATTTTTATTTTTATATTATGCATATTTAATAACAACTTTATTATTACATTATTATGCAGTATTTTTCTTTCTTCCAGTTTTTATATTTTATTAGGGAAATTGGACATGAGGGCATATTTATCATTTAAATATACATCCCAAGTTCCTTGTAATAGTTAACTCTCTGAACAAGAAATTTTATTTCATTTTTATTGTAGTTTCTTGGCTTCCCTTTTGGAGAAACGGGAGAAAAAACGAGGAAATAGTGGGAAAAGAAGAGTTGTGGCGGTGTTGTTGTTACTGGATTGCAATAACAAACTAACCAGCTTTTTAATATAGCAAACTTTTTCTTGCATTTTTAAAGCTTCTTTTTATCTGGAAATAAAAAATGTAGCAAGGGAAAAAGACTAAAGGATCGTTCCCTGTTATTACATGTAAATCCTTCAATTATAATCGTATTCCAAAGAGATTACTATTCTGCTATTTTCCATATAAAGAAATAAATTTCTCCAACACATGGTGGAACTTTTTCTCACTTATTTTTCTCTCCAATCACTCTTTGAATGACTCTGACTGACTTTTTTCCCCTATATTATAAAAATGTATTAAGCGTACTTGCGTAACGTTTTCGTACAAAGCTTTTCCTCGTAAAGCTGCTTACTTAAATTACTTTCGTCGTAACAAAACTGGAAAACTGTTCGCATTTCACACAAACTAGAAAATACATTATGGGAAGGGATTAAAACTAAAAGATTTACGGGAAAATAAGACATTCTATAAAAACTAGCAAAGTCGTCATTAAGCCAAAAACTAGTCGTAAGTAGGGAAGAAAAACATAATTTTTTCAAACTTTTTCAAGAATAGCTTATATTTGCCCGTTAGAATGTTAGAATTAGTAGAAGAATTTAGAAAATAGGGAGGATAATCTTATGGAATGAATTCTAAAAGTTGCATCATCATATCATATAATAGGCTCAAAATTTGTTTTCTTCCCACTACCACTACCACCACCACCGTTATTATTATCATCATCACTTTACCAACACCATTTTTGCTAAACTTCCTTTTCTATTAGGAGGGATATAAGCTTTAAGTCTATCCTTTTCCATTCACTCCTTTTCACTCTCATTCTCATCATCCATTTATCCATCCGTCCACATTTTTTCGATAAGCAAAAATATAAAAAGGCATGGAAAATGGAAGCCCATTTTCGCTTATATAATGTAATGGCTCTGTTTGTAAAGACTGCCTTTTAGGTGTTGTCTTGTCTTGTTTAGTAAACGCAGGAAAATGAATGTGGAGAAGATTTGGAGAAGGAAGAAGGAAAGAAAGATACAGTGAAACGGAGAGTAAAGGAAAGGTTTTCTTTTTACTTGATAATAAGAACATTCCTTTTTTATATTATATTTTCTGCTATCTTGTTCTTGTTTTCGTGTTATTTCCTTTTTGGAAAGCTGAAAAAAGTGTTGCTTACGAGCAAAATTTTTGGCTTCACATTCCCATGCCCTGTTTCCTTAAAGTTTAGGTAGAGAAGCTCCCCGTATGAGTCATTCACTCTCTCACTTCTTCCTCATTGAGATCATCAATCCTTCCTGTCCGTGTCCAGAAGAAGAGGAGGAGGAGGAGGAGGAAAAGAATGGAAATGGTGGGAAGTACACAGAGAAGCAAGTACAACAGCAAAAGTGAGCTAAAACGATATACAATGACTTTTAAAATGATGATGATGACGTTGATTATACAAAATGCATTCACATTCGAACTTCCTATATAGTCGTTGTGTGTGTGAAGTGAATGAAGGATAAGGAACGAGGCCAGAAAATAATTCACGAGAGGAAAATGGAAATTTAAGAGAGAAAGCAAAGCCAAGTGGGTACAAAAACATCATCAAAAGTTATCTTTCTACAGCGATATCCATTTAGGTAAAAACAGTTCCTGTTCGAGTCACACATGTGAGAAAATTTCGGATGCAAAAACACCTACGTGAGTTGGATAACGAACGATGGAAGAGTAAATGGATAATATATTGATGGGAAATTGATGGAGGGATGATGATGAACGTAACAGTGTTAGCTTATATTTTATTATTATTTTTATTATCATGCTTGTTTTCCTCTCCCTTTTCATAACAGTCTTTAAAAAATTATACGAGATAAAATGGAACTTTCATAACACGTTTATAAAAGACTTAAAAACTAAGATAAGCATAAAAGCAAAAAGAATGAAAATGCAAGAGGAAAGAATTTTGAGCATCAGATTATGTCACTGCCACTGGTTTACTTGTTATGAACACAAAAAAGGTTTTGGATTTTTTGTTTGGTGGAAGAAATCGAATCCTTTTCTTCTTCACATAATCCATAACATCCTCCCATTTTTCTCCTCTCCCTGACTTTCTGGTCCCTTTTGTATGATATTCTATTACACAATACAAGTAAATACATGATGATATCATATCTTCAGCCTTTTTGCACAAAAATATTACAAAATATTGGCAATACATAATAATCTTATTTTGGAGGAGAATGAAAGAAAAAAGAAGAAAATAGGGGAGAAATCTAATCCGAACTCGAACATGGATTTTACATTTTTTCCTTCTCTCCTTCTTTCTCCTTTTGTCTTGGTTAGTTTTGGTTTGGTTGTTACGAGTTGTATGATATACATATGACGATGATTATGATGGCGTGTTTTATGTTGTGTTGTTGTTGTCATTGTCCCACTACCTCTTCTTATTCTTCGACTTTATCTTATTCCCTTGTTATGCAATGGTTACGACAGCGGTAGCGACGTTATGTGATTCTGACTTTTCTGGTTTCCTTACTGTTACATGTTTCCAATCGAAAAGCATTTTTCTATGGCAGGAAAAGAGACAAAGAAGAACGAGGAATGGTTTATTATGTTCCGACCATACCGAAAATATTTTACAGACATTTCCACAAACCACACATACAAACATACTCGGTTAAAGAAGGAGGGAATATAGTGGTGTAAGGAAAAGGTGAATAGGATGTCGTTGTTTCTGGCTATGTTCATGATTCATGATGTTTTTGCGATGAAGACGTGGATATTCAAAGTGTGATCATTTATTTACTTCGCTTCATTCATTTTCTGCAAGCACAAGGATGTGAATAATTCTGCAAAAATATTCTCTTCTTCCCCCACTTATATTTTTGCAAGTTTTAAGAGACATGAAAATATTCAATGGGAGAAGATGATATATAATTTTTGACTTTGACATGACATGAGTACAAGTATGACACCACTGTGGAAACTAGCAGACCAAATCGGAGACCACCACCACCTGGGCCACGACTTTCTCAAAAAAATAACATTCTCCTCAACTACAATTACGGTTTACCGAACCGAAGAGAACTCCCCGAGAAAATAAACTTTACTTCTCGAAAAATAATTGTAGGCTGCATATTTCATTATACATTCTGCATGCAAAAGGGATCAATGATTGTACACATGTGAGTTGACGAGAAAAAGGGTTTCATATGCGATTTTCATGATGGTGATGAATCATGCGGCATTGCAAATCCTAATATAAAATGCATCACCACACATAATTTATTTTTGCACAACGTTATTACCAACACATCAACAAAAACATCAAACATTTTGGCGTAATTATATATAGCTTACAGAAATAGTAAATAAAAATAGCAAAATAACACTCTCTTAAAAAAGTAGCTCGTAAAAAGAGCCATGTGCAGAAGAAACGACCAATATTATGCAATTTTGAAGAGTCCATAAAAAGCTCAATAATAATCATAACCGAAGCGAACAACACTGGGCCTAGATTATATTATAGTAGCACGACCAGAAGTAAAAATCATCTATTCCGTGAAAAAAGGATTATTATTACTATTTAAGCTCCTTCTTTCACAATCGTAATTATCAGGAGAAAGGAATGATGTAAGAAGGAGCACATGCCATATATCACCAGCATTATCAGAACACGTTTTCTATTTTAGTTTCATAATTCATTAAGGGAAAAGGAGTTTTTATGTTTTCCGTTCAGCCCACTTTAGTTCCACTAATTTTTGCTATCGCCATTCGTTTCAGTTTGAAGGTATCACCACCGTATCAGCAAAAACAGACATGAGAGCTTATCATTGTAAAAAGCCAGCAGCAACGGCAGCAGATGAAGGGAAAAGTTAAGGAAAGCCACGACTAAAAAGAACAAAAACAGAAAATAACGAAATGCTGTCCAATTTTAGCAGCAACAACAGCAACGCCATATCAGAAAATGCAAGGAGGAACGCAAATGCCCAGAAAATTACATATTTTTGTATTGTCTTTGTTCATTCATCAAAAAATGGAAGGAAAGGGGATGCATGAAATGAATCATGAAATTACTAATTTCGTTTTTCCTTCTTCTGGATTTCTTTCACTTCTTTGTTAGTTTCTTGCTAAAATACTCCCTCTTTCATATTTTACAATTATGCATGGTTTAAGTTAGAGTTTATGCCGCTGTTGTTGATTCTAGTTTTTAGTTTTTAATGGTTTAGAAAGAATTTGCTACTTTCTTTGTAAACTAATTAGAAAAGGACCTCCTAGTCACAATAATTTGGCTATGCTGTGTAATTGCGTTCATGTTTTGTTCTGTATACACAATCATAATATTTTAAAAGATTTTCAGAATGCTTCTTTGTCTCAAAACTTGGAACAACCAAACACTCATAAACTTCTAGGATAGAATTTCATTTGTTTTATGCCATTTCAGTAGCACCGGCTCCTAATAATTCTTTACTTTTTGGAAGAGAGTTTCTTCAAGAGTTTCTCTGCTAGATTTTGCATGAAATGAATTGTAATTTTGCGAGAGAAGAAGGATATTGATGACTATGACTGTGACACAGTTTTATTTTATGTATGTTTGAGCTGTCATGTTTTTCTCTATTGCTGCCGTTTGCAGCCGTTGCCACTGCCGTTGTTAGTGTTTTTGTGCCAATTGTGCCTTGGCACTTACTTTCCATTCAAATTGATTGAGTAAGTCAATGCAGTTGCGTGTATGAAACCAGTAGGAACAAAAAGATTCTCAGATTTATTTTCATACTGAAAGTACTAGTAAAAACGGGAAATTGTGTGTGAGTGAGCTATGAATACGGTTTAGAGATATTTTTTATTGCTGAATCTATGCTGTTGGATGACGGGGAATTACGCGAAAACGCCAGCAGCGTGAAAGGATTTGTCACAAAATAAATGACGTTTTTTTCAGGGTTAGTTAACCCTATTCGACCTATTTATACTTGATTGAGTGTTATTGAGCAAGGGATTGGAGAAAAAGAAAGATGTCTAATTTATTATTTATTATTGCCGATTTATTTTCAGATAAAACCGAATGGTAACAAGATGCAACATAAACTTACGTTCTTGTGAGATGCAAAAAATCTGCAAAAAATATACGCATGCATTATTTCTAATCATTATTCTTGACTTGGCAAATGTTTTTTTAGCTCAATATGCACATAATTTACGATATAAATGAAGTTATTTTGTATTTTTTGGTGCATTTTCACTGCTTTTATTCGCATTTTTGGCTTGCATAAGAGAATTATTACAGTATACGCTAGCGCAAGAAAGAAACAATTAAATTGGCAAATATATCGATTTCTTGGGTTTGTCATCATCATCAGTCTAAATTTAATGCATTTATAGCAATTTTTCCGATACCATGCACATTCGATTAATTATCATCATTTAGTAATTAATTAATATCACACCAGCTTTTTGGAATATGATTTTTGTATAACTATATTAATATTTACAGTATTATAAAAGTTATTGAAGTTCATAATTTATATTGCATTAAATAATATTCGTTGCTATTTTAAAACTTTAAAAAAGTTCAGCATTTGCAAAGATTAGATAAAACCAATCAATGGTATTGGCCAATATCATCATCCATTCAACTATAAAGTAATCCTATTTCATATTTATTGACAAAATGTCGAACAGCTCCACAGTTTTGGTTATAATAATAATACATTGGCCTGGTCATTAAATATCGGGTTTAAAAGGTATAAGTTGAAGGTTGACGATGGTAACTTATGCAAAAATAGAGTTCATTGACAAGATACATCTTATTATCTATCTGCTTATTAAAATTTCGTAAAAATTATTGCGCAGTATATTAGTCGAAGTCTTCTTTTCCATTGAAAATTCCATCAGGAAATTAAAAACGACCAAAACAAATCGCATTAAATTCGTCGTACACATAAAACATATTTAACCTTACATTACACATTAAAACAAATACATTCTTTGTAAAAATCGCTGCTTTGGTTTGTACAAAAGATTAAAAGAAGAAAACGTCATATTCATTAAGAAATATAATAATGGTGTACATAAAGAGATTACAAGACTACACATCTTCAAAATTTAATGTAAGAACATTTACGAAACATGGCTTCATCGTAAAAAAATCAATCTGCCACGTTGAATACACATACTCAAGTCTGATTATCTGAAAAGAATTTTATATAAGTATTGGTTGGTATATATTTTTTTAGAATTATCACAAACAAAATCTGCAGGGTTTTCCTGTTTCAAAGTATTTTTAGGCTACAAGGGAGAAGAATAACATTTATATTCCTTTTTAAATTTCCATCCTTGGTTTCCCATCTTTTGGCAGAAACTCCATATCAACTCCATCATCAGAACTTCCTCCAAGGAGTGAGCCCCGGTTTCCTCTGCCTCCTCCACTACTACCGCCACCTCCACGGGGACTCCTACCCACCAATTCACTCACAAACCTTTGTAGAAAATTTATAAATGAATCATGTCAGCTTTTTTCATAAACATCATACGTCTTAAGTAGTTGAGATGTAACATACAAAGTGAGAATATTTCTACCTAAGAAAATTGATTTCTACGTGTGCAAATATATAACTCCATGGATAAATAACTACATAGTTTTTTCAAAATAAACAGCTTAAAAGGTTTCTACTTGCTTGCATTCTACCTAAATAATAGATTTTTGAGTTCATTTTTTCTTAATAGGAATATAAGAAATCTCGCATTCTCGGTTTGGAATAACTCCATCTCACTCTTACAGTACTATCTTTCGGATGTGACGTAAACACAAAATAGAGAGATACTTTATGGCTTTTGCACATCCGGTTTTCAGACATCATCCGCCGCACTTTCTTTTCATCTGATAAAAGAGTGGAAAGTTTCATACGAGCGACCTATCTACAAATGAATGAGTGCTGCTTTGCTTCTATGTTTTTGGCGTTAAAAAGCAGAAAAAAGTAAACTACTTAGGTAAAGGGTCATATAGTCATGATGACGAGCGACGAGAAGGAGCAATGGAAAGAACAGCGCAGGTTTTCCAAATTCAATTTAACACTACTCAACCAACCATACAAATTAATCAATACTCTAATATCATTATTGATGAGTGATGTGAAAGACAGCAGAGTACGCGAGAAAGGTAATTATTACAGCTAGAAAATGAACAGATTAACAAGCTATAACGGTTTTTGAGTGGGGGAAAAGAAATGAAAATGTTTTAAACAAGTCAAACAGCTTAAATCTACTAAATTATATCAATCCTTCGGATGAATTAGTGTTGCATACATCTTTTAAAACAACACGAAAACAATTTTACCTCTTTAAGAACACATCCCCATTAACCAACTAAAATCTAAGTTAAAAGTGTGATTATTAAAACACGTCACACAAACAAATAACAAACATAAAATAAATCTGGTAACATTGCATTGCATTACGATTAAGTGTGGTTAAATATTAGTAAAAAATAAAAATTGTAGACTTTTTTGTGTATGAAGATATATATGAGAGCCATTTGTGCCATTTTAAACGAGTAAATGTTCCAGTTCATCTGTTGTCAACTGCCTAGAGAATAAGTCCGTTTCATCACTATCAATGTCTGAAGAACGATGGACCACCAGCCTTGTCCCGCCTTTCCTATCTTTCCACGATTGACTTAAACTCTGTCCTGCTTGCAATCCTCTTGCCAAAATCCGCCTAATATTACCAAATCTTAAATTATTTCTGGGTGAAATTATAAAAACAACAAAAACAAAATTTTCTCAAAATATAAATTCTATCACTTCCCTGCGTTAAAAAAGCCCAAACTAAATTTGTCCCCAAATATAATTATTTTCCCTCAAAACAAGACTATATACAAACATATCTAACAAAGTGACATAGTACAATAAACTCCACATTGTCTATAGTAAGACAATAATCTTAGCCCACAATACAAGTACTGTACAAACAATTATATACATATTAGCAGCACCACTTAAATATTTATGCATACTTGCCCACAATCCATTATCTTATTAACAGTGAACTTCAAACGTAACAATTTTTAACACAATTTCCCCAGTTTGAGTTTTTTAGAACCGTTTTTATGAGGATGAGATCCCTTACTTGCAATCATTTACAATTTTTATTTTGCAAAAACATTCTTGTAAAATAGACTATAACATGTTAGGAGGTGCCAATGCAATTAAAGTAGAGTAAATTAGTAATAATAACTTAAAGCTAGTTTCAAATACATAACCAAACAAGCAAGCTTAGACTTACAAATACCATTTAAAAGCTTATGTTCTAAAGCAAAAGCATAAACCCAATTTACAAGCAACAAATAAAGTTTTATTACGTGATATACATTTTCATGACATGTAAGATTTGGACGTAAAATTTTGAGTAGTGTCATTTAAATGACAGACAATGAGATTAGTATAAATATAAAGAATTTTTGTGTGAAATTTCTACAACCGGTAAAAAAGGCATTTTCTTTGACATGCATTTACAATATAAAGACGAGACTAAAATAGTTGCGATGAGGGAAATAAGTATTGAAACGTGCAGTGCAATAGTGTTATGCTTTATGATAGGTTAGTCAATCATTTCATAAGGCCCCCCAAATCCCCCAAGTTCTATTCTCTTAAGCTTCAGGTCATATTTATCGCATGGGTTGCCAAACTCATCTTTTAAACTTTCTGGGAGCGTGTCAGAGAACATGAAGAAATCATTATTCCACAACTTATCTTTTTTATACCTTCCAATTGAACTGCTACGATTGGAGAAACGATCTGGGCAACGAATCTCATCTAAACCACGGTGGATTGCAAGCGGCTCATTGTCTCGACGATTTTCACGGGCCTTCAGATACTCAACTGTTTCCAAAGTGTCCTTAGTCGGCTTTCGATAACTAAAAATAATGCAAGGAATAATGTGATATCAGCGAGGAGAATACACTTTAGCTACCAGTTTGTAATAAATGTTTACTTACAGCTTCAACAGAAGAGAAGAGCAAACGACGGACACAGAACTGAGAGCCATTGCTGCAGACCCCATCCAAGGCTATCGAATTGAAAATGACAAATGAATAATTACTTATTATGTATTATTATGATGTAAGTCAAAGTGCATATTATTTTTTTATTTTTTAAAACCAAGTACCTGCAGTGAAATACCCCAATGACTAAAGAGACCAGCAGCTAGTGGGATGCCAACCAAATTATAGATACTAGCCAAAATAAAGTTTAAACGGATTCGCTTCACCGTTGTTCGACTCAAATCCAGACACCCGATTACATCCAACAGATCATTCTATAATATAAATCATGTAATTATAACTGCATTGGTTTACTATAATTAAAATCCATAACAATTTCAAATACCTTGATCAACACCACATCGGCGGCTTCGACTGCTACGTCCGTCCCTGATGCAATGGCTATTCCCACATCAGCTTGTGCCAGAGCAGGAGAATCATTGACACCATCTCCAACCATAGCTACGCGGTGTCCAAAGCCTTGAATGCGTCGGATCTGTTCCACTTTGTGAGAAGGTAGAACCTCAGAGAAGACCGTAGTTATTCCAACTTCTTTAGCAATCGCTGCTGCTGTTTTCTGATTGTCGCCAGTAAGAAGGATAACTTCAATCCCTTTCTTCTTCAAAGTGAAAACGGTAAGTGGAGCTTCGGGTTTAATACTATCCGCGACCCCGAGCAAAGCACAACAATGACCTATATAAAACAAATGAAACCATATTGCAATCGATGATTTTATTCTTTGAGAGTGTATTCGAATTTGAACCCATAATTTAACTTACCGTTAATAGCACATAATACCACAGTTTGTCCTTCTTCTTCCAGCGCTTGCATATTCCTATCAACAATTTCTGGAATATCGACTCCTGATCGTCGCATCCATTCCCGATTGCCAACCAAAACCTTAATTCAAAATCATAATAAAAAATTATCAATTCCATTGATGAAAACAGGTTAAATATTTCTATAGGTATATACTTACATCATAAGAATCTCGACGATCGTATTCATCCAGGTTGATAAGCTTTTGAGGAGCATAGAAAGTGTCTCTATCCAGAGTGTCTCCATTGAGTGCTGGATCAAATGTGATTTGATCAAGGGATACTTTTTGCAGCCTTAATAGAAAAATTAACCGCGTAATTATTAATTAATAAACAGCCGTAATTGATTACATCACACACATAATATATAATATATGCTAATATATTTGCATATGAAACAAGGGGTATTATCACTTACGGATTTTTCTTCATCAATTCAATGAGGGAGCTCAGTTTGCTAGTTTCACCGATGGAATCAAATGAATTCTCAGATTCAATCACCTTACCACGAACTCCGCAACCGGGAACTGCTTGAAAATTCTCGCATCTACCGTTGGAACTTGTAACGATGCAGCTCCTTACAAAACTAACAATGGCTGCGGAAAAAAACAAATAAGAGACGCATTGAATTTAATAATAATAAAACAAATTCAGCTTTTAATTTTTTGAACGTACCATTGCCGATTGGATGCTCGCTATTGCTTTCAGTAGCTCCAAGAATGGCCAAGAATTTATGAATGGATCCAAACTCAGCATTGTTGAAAATGGCAAGACGCTTAAGCATTGGAACTCCATACGTGATTGTACCCGTCTTGTCAAATACTACAGTCTTTACTTTATGTGCATTTTCCAGAGGTTCAGCTCCTTTGATCAAGATCCCGTTCATAGCACCAACACCAGTTCCAACCATTATCGCAGTAGGAGTGGCTAATCCAAGCGAGCATGGACAGGCAATGGCGAGAACGGTAAGAGCGTAACGGAAGGCGTAATGAAGAACTAGTTCAAAGTGACTGAAGCGTTCCATTTCATAATGACGAAGCTAAAAATCAGACATTAGGAATCATTTTTAATGTTGCTAATTACAATATCAGTCGATTATCTGAAGTCTACCCTGTACAACTTGGATAATTTACTTACCTGAACATGAATAGATTCAGGATAAAGATTGCCTACTATTAACCATCCAAACAAGGTACAGACAGAGAAGGTAACCACTACAGGGACGAAATAGCCTGCAATCTTATCAGCTAGCTGTTGAATAGGGGCTTTCGATATTTGGGCTTCCTCAACCAGTCGAACAATCTGAGCCAGAGTAGTGTCGTCCCCAACTTGTGTAGCCTTGATCAGTAACATTCCATTCATATTGATGGATCCCCCAATAACAAGTGAATCTGAAAAAATAAGCGAATTACTAATTATATCATGTTAATAATTAGTTACGAATATAATTAAGCCTATTGCCTATACACGACCAACTTACCTTTCTTTTTAACTACAGGCATCGATTCTCCGGTAATCAAGGACTCGTCACACATTGAGCTCCCATAAACAACCTTTCCATCCACTGGTACTTTAGAGCCGGGAATAACCTTGTATAAAAATAATAGTACATGAGCATATTTTTAAACCATTAATGATTATCTATTTACATTTTGAGTTCATTTAATTAATTTATTTATTTACCTTCAAAATATCACCTCGTTGGACTAAATCAATCGAAACGGATCGTTCAGACTTCACCTCATAATCAGACGTGACTTCTACCAAGGAAGCTTCTGTTGCTTTGAGTGATAGAAGCTTTGCCAATGCCTCGGATGTCTTTCCCTGTAAGGTTAAAATTCAGATTCATGGTTCGAATTTTAAATATGTACCACAGTCGACTAACGTTAAAGTACTTTTAATAGTGTACTACCTTCGCCTTATATTCTAGCCATCGTCCCAAGGACACAAAGAGGAGAAGCATTGGTGGAGTATCAAAGAAGGTGGTTGGACTAGGATTATGTCGTAAATACATTGCGATGAGCAGAACAATAACAGAATAGAAGTAGGAAATGGTGGTTGTCAGCATAATCAGTACGTCCATATTCGCAGATTTATGTTGAATGGCTTTCCACGCCGACCTATAGAAGTGTCTTCCTCCAATAAACTGAAAATAATAACAAAACCATGTTAAAACCAGTGTTATCTTTAAAAAACCTTGTCATATACTACTTACAAATTACCTGAACTGGAGTAGCAAGAACAAATAGCAGAAAGTTTTCCATTGAGAGACCATACATGATACACATTGGGAAGTGACAACTCAAATCATGATGATCCATATTCATCCCATACATGAAGATCATCATGATTATCATACTCGGAATTCCGAAGATGCATGAAATCATGAACGAGTGCCGCCATTTTGCAGTCATATCTTTGTGATCCAAGTAGTTCGTGTTGGTGCGGGGTTCCAAGGAAGCCTCAAAACCCATGTCCTGTAACAGATAATTCAAATAATACTTGCAATTAAAACCTTGTAAATTAAACCAGCTATACAATGTTTAGTATAAGAAGGTGGCTTACATTTATCTCATCTAAAATATCACGGGGTCCAGTGAGATCCTGATCATAACGGAACTTTCCAGATGACAAAGTCAAACTGACCTCAGCACTGATTAATCCCTTTACTTTCATAAGATTCTGCTCAATAGAATTCACACAGGAAGCGCAAGTCATTCCCTTTATCTATTTCAAACAAATAAAATAAAGTGAATTTGTCAACAATACTTTTCAAATAACAGCATTCATCAAGAAATTGATTAGTTGAATCACGTACCTGGACGACTACCTCTCCAGGACCATTCGCTTCGTCCATTACTTCGCAGTCAAATCCCATATCAGATATTTCATTAGCAATCTGAGAAGCCAAAATCAGACTAGCATCATAGTGAACTTCGGCCTTTGCTGCCATCAGTGCAACGGATATCTTGTGCACACCTGAATGACAAAAAGTACAATTCATTCATTGACACTACTATTTGATAACTATATTAACTACCCAGAATTATAACTTGCAATTTATTAAATATTCACTTACCTTCCAACTTCATAGCCTGCTTCTCAATAGACTGAACACAAGCCGCACAAGTCATCCCTTCGATCTTTAACATGCACCTGTCAAACTCAGACTCCTCCTCGATGGTGACCCGGTGTTCCTTCTCCTTATCTTCACCCATCTTGAAACGGTCCTTTTCTCAACAATTCAGTTAGAAAATCGTCCGCTTCCTATTCCCAAAAATTAACCCTTCTCAACACACGTCAGCAGCTAAAGTCTGGTGCAACTATAAACCACAAGAAAAATTGGAAATTAACCTGACCCCTCAAAATGGTCAAAACGGAAATTGCAGCCCTATTTATACCCTTCCTGTCATGCCTTCATAGAATATCAGAAAAGGGAAAATAAACAAAGTCAAAAATCAACAAATATCCGTTTTTCGACCATGTTACCACATCAACCTTAGCAACCCCAGTCATCCCCCAATAGTAAAGTATACGTTGCTACGCAGTTCAGTACTACTAACGTAGCTTTGATATATTCGGTCGATTGCACCTACCCTATTTATCAATCGATGACCTTTCAATGACCACCACCGGCTACCCAAAGTAGGGGACGCTGATAATGATACCAATCTAATTTTTAAATGACCTACTAAATGACAACACTACAACTATCTGTGCTAATCTTCTTAATATTCTGTTTAAAGAGTCACTTCCGGTTTGAAATTACGAATTGATATGCAAAGAAATAGAAAAAGAAAGCATGGTTTGCCTGTTTACTTTTGACTTACGCAACCCCACCACAAACACTAGCACGCTATTCTACAGCTGCTCTGTCTGACCTTTTTTGAATGACTCGAATTTATGAATGAAAACTCCAGCAGGGCCTTTGTCAAGGTGAACACGTGACGCGTGATTGACAAAATCAAGGTCCTTTTCTAATTGAATAGTTTTATCATGATTCTATTCAACTATATCCTTTCCCTTCCGCAATAATGGCAAGCGTATAAGTTATTTATAACAACTTCTGTTTTTAAAACTAATAATGCGATATAATTGCGAATTGAAACTGATAAGCCTATGTTTGATGCTTACAATTAGATTAAACCATACTTACACGAGCCTTGATCTTGGTTTGGTGGTAAAACAAAACTGGAGTCCCGGCAGTATGCACACAGAATTAAAATAATAATTTGAATGTTCATAAGTGCAAAAGCCTAAATATTACGTTGAAATTGCATAAAAATTAGTGCGAAATGCAAAAGTACGTGATGCAAAACAGATACTACTTAAAACAAAGTGATAATATGGGCTTCAGAAGTCATGGCTTTATGGTCAGATTTACAGAATTTTATCTAATAATGTATATTTAAGATTCAGGTCTTATCAGTTCCAGGGAAAGATTGTGTTGTTGAACGATAAGGCAAACGAAAAACTGGTTTTAAAGTACAAACATTAACTAAATGGATAAGGTGACCATGCTGCCGTCTACTATCAAACCGAATGGGGTGCGAATTCATGAGAAACATGAAAAGGTAAAATACCGAGCCTAATCTTATAATGATTGTTTGTGCTGGATTTATAATTAAAATTGCTAAACTAACTTGATCTCTATCATACGCCTGGTTGGTGATAATGGATATGGCATATGCATAGCTATAGCATGTAATATAATTAAGTTCATTCTCCTGGACATTTATGCATAAGTACGTTTTCTGGATACAAATAAATAAATATATTATTGCATACCAAGGACCGTAAAAGTGTTCCAAAATAGTTCCTGTACTGGTTGTGGAAGACTTTGATACCGCAATTATAAGGACTGGCGAGACTGCAACACTTTCCAAATACTTGCGCTTCAAATTTCAAGTTGGAAGTGTTATTATTCCAGGTGGAATGGAAGATGAATTTTAATTGGTTCGTTTGGAAGCCAGATAAATAAGTATTGTATTTTCAATAAAAACTGCGATTCCTTATGAATGTGTCCAGGGTAACTGTCACGTAACCGAATAATACTCACTATGTCACTATGTATTTACTGTCACTAGAGAGCCCACATCAAGATTTCACATTTGTTTTGAGCCATTTCTACATTTCCCATCCAATTGCAAATGAAACTAACTTCAAAAATTAAAAAGGCGACGCCTTTAAATACTGTCATGAACCTTTTAAAATATCATAAGTAAATCAGGCTCAAGTCATGCTGCCTAATTACCTATGCACTATCCCTAAGTACACTTCAGAACACTATAGAATTGCATCATTGTCATTGCATCATAGAGCCAGGAAAGGCTCCAAAGGGTATAGTCACATGATGTCCTTGAAGAACCTTTCAGGTTTAGAGTATGTTGCTATGACGTGACCTAACACCACGGCACGAAAACAGTTCCAGAACATTCTTTATCCACAAGCACTACACATTTGCTTGGTTCAAGTGACCTGTCCACCTCGCCCTTCACCCCGAGCACGTTCGGGAAGCATTCCAAATTCCAAACTTGTTACATAAATCAATTAAAACGTTTTTTCCACAGGAACATCAAACCATACTAATTAACGTTTTTACAGTTCTGCCTCAGCCTTGGCTTTAAACACTGTTCCATACTACTATGAATTCAAGCATTCCATCTCCGGCAACCAAGAATTTCCTAAGCAAATATTTTATTCAATTTAAAAAATAATCACCTTTGTAATTTACTTAAATCTAAAAACCTTATTTATCCACCCACTACGAGTGTATTAAACCTATGACTACATTCCTTTGTTTTAAAATTTTCATCTGTATATAAATTTTTTGGCAAATCCAATTAAACTCCTTTTGTATATCAAATTGCTTTAATTTCCTCGTTCTCTCCCCTAAAACTTCATGGCCTTACATATAAAACTCGTAAGTACAGGATTGATGATTAGTATGACGAATACAGAATCATATTAAATAGTGATATTTATTCTATTCATTTGCTAAATATTTTATGTCCCTGTCTCATGTCATGTTTCTCTCTATTCTTCATTAAAATAAACTCACACATTAATACAATAACAACACCAGCAGAAGAACTTCAACTCATAACTACGTGAATGTGAGTATTTAAGTCACAAAACTCATCGTGTGTTAATAGTCGTAGAGCTGTAAACCCAAACTAAAATTTCTATTAAAGCCGCTCTCCTATTTTTATATGCAACAGTGGCCATGAGAAGTTAAATGTTATTAACTATTACGAACATTATTCACTGAGACGAACTGACGAAGAATGACGAGAATCTAGTAAATAATCCTGTTTTAAACCCATGCAATAATTTACCTAACTATGATCATAATTTACTTAAAACACAACCATAATTTAACCCTCGCTATTCGTCAAGTTAAATACTTTGCTTTCCTCTACTGTATGTCTCTTTTCCATGTGATTCAACCAAATTATTCTGTCAAAATAATTTCTTTGTTCCAAGAAAAAGGATTTGACAGGATAATAATAAACTTTAAAGCTTTTAACGTTTTTAAAGATGTTTTGAACATGTAATGAACTTACAATTGTAGCAGTATTATTTACCTTTACCGTATACCCTTTTTGTGTAAAACTCGCACTTTTTAATGTAAAATGTTGCGTGCTATATGATTAAAACTATTTAAAATCTCGCTATTATTCACCTTTATCATATGTTTATCAAGAGGATACTGGTTTTTTATAAGAATAAAAAGAAACACATGTTGAGCTTGTTGAGAGAAGTTTTCTATTGAAAGGAATCATCTTCCTTCCTTTTTTACTCATAAAGACTACGTACGATATGCAATGTCATTCTCTTTATACAAAACAAAGGCTTTTTTATAAACTGTGATAGTATTATTGACAATTTAATGAAGATAAATTACTGATTAATCACAATCAAAGTCTGTAAAGATCCTCTTCATTGAAAGAATACCCCAGTTTTCTGCCTGTTTTTTGGTTGAATAAGTTTGGCACACATTTTTTGCATGGGATGGATCGCTGATTTTGGCTAAAACGCTGTTGATTTACAGTGTAAGGCTGTGCTATATACGCTCCTATAATCTTGCATGCAAAAATATAAGGATTCTCATTCACAGAATTTACTATTTTCGAAATATAATGCTTATATGCGCTTCTTTAAAATGAGCGTCACGATTTTTGAAGTTTTGCTGTAGGCTATGGGTTTTCGAGGATTTTTTGCACCCTCAAGTGGCTTCGGCTTCGCTTTTAATACTATTTTGGGATTTTGGCAAAGACGGGTTTAAAACTGCAACCTGTACGAGTACGAGGGCGAGGAATTATTAAAATACCTACACGTTCGCTATGGCGAAAATGGAAATGAATAAGAAATAATGAAAATGA